>JARWKJ010000014.1:3317500-3522500 GCA_029959095.1 Rhinichthys osculus | reverse complement strand
GCAACAGTTTCACACAAAGTATATTATAATATTTATAGTATTGAATGTTGATTAAATTCCATAATATATTGTTCCATAATGTTTATAATATTGAAATTTATATTTATTTATGTATTGTTCAGAATTTATGGTATATTATGTATGTGGTTATCAATATTGTCATTTACACCATTGTCTTTTTATGTCTACAGGTTTATAACCTGTTATGTGTGGATTAATCAACTGTATGTGAAAAATTAATCAAAGTAAATAAAAAAACACAACGAGTTATATCAACGTGTCCTCTCCTGATGCCCCGTTCGGTGGGGAGATTCTGAAAGAACCGAACAATCATTAATAATTAACATATTTAATGTTTTATTCTCAGATACGGTTCCAACAGTTTGTACTATGGTGCCGAAACTGGTATGGAGAACCGTGGAATTTTTCTGGTATTGACTACTGAAATTTTTGGTATTGTAACAAACCTACTAGCAATGTGCTACAGCTAATGTGTGAAAAAGTAAAACATCAATCCATACCTTTAGGTAAGAGCCATAGTATTTGGTGACATGAGGACTATCACACTGGCTGAGAACGGTGATCTCCTGTTGGATGTCTTCGATTTCATCTTCTGCTTCCTCGAGATCGATGGTTTTGATGGCCACTACGTTCTGAGAGCGGCGGTCGATGCCTTTAAACACCTCCCCGAACGAGCCCTTCCCGATGCGCTCCAGTTTAGTGAACAGCTCCTCGGGGTCTGTTCGACTGTTCTGCAATACAAAAGTTACACAGGGTTAGTTTGAGTTGGCTAGGTTAGATAAATAGGTATAAACCAGTGGCGGCTGCTGGTCTTTCAAAGAGGGGAAGCTCATTTTCGGCCTACATCATAAAAATTGTCCATTTATCTATACGTAAACTCTGCCCTACGTGTGTCCATTCAATGGCCAGCAGGGGGAAATGTGGGAATTAGGTTAAACTGAAACAGGAATGTGGTGTATAATTGTGTGAAATGTTCGCAAATAGCAATTTCGCCAAGCAAATACCAAGAAAAGGTTGCAGCAGTTTGTCTTTCGACTACACTTGCAAAATCCACGATGGCACTGAGCTCGAATAGCTTCAGCGGCTTTTTATAGTAAAAAATCACTATCAATCAAAAGGAGATGCAGTCTTTCGACAGACCCTCCAATCATCACGCAGAAGCCCAGAGTCCAGCCCAATCAGAGAGAATGCCAATGCTACACTAGGTTAGTCAATAATATTCAAAGAAACACTTGGGAGGGGAGCTCTATGAACCAAATACAAACAAGCTGTTCAACTATTGCAAGTACAGTTATTTCACTGGATGGGGAAGTGAATCCAACTTCCAGTCAATACTGATAACAATATAAAAGAGGCACATAGTAAAGTTGTGTAGTTTTGAGTCTGTTTATTAGCTTAAAAGTCTGCATGAAATCAAAATGAACACTACTAGTCCTGTGTTGTGTTGTTAAACCATTCATTTGCAAGTTAATCCACAGAGAAGTCAAATCAAGCCCTGTCCTCTATTTTTCCTCATTAAATATTCAGTTTATCTCAGTCGAACCACCTTTACTGGAGTCAGTAGTTTTACCTCCATCCCTTACACTATAGGGCTTCGTATTGATGTGACAGACTTTGGTTTCAAATGAAAATGCTTCAACGAAGAGTAAAACTGCACTCATCAAGCCATTTCACAAGAAGGGCTTTAAAACTGCAGTGGGTTTTACAGATTTTGGCTAATTTTATGACAAGCCCTTGCATGCATTTTGGACTATAAGGCCAGAAACATACTTTATGCAAGAACATCGACACAACTAATTTGTTGTGGTGGTTAAAAATAGTGCCACATTTTATACATTTGTGCGGTAAGCAGTATACAGAATTTACAAGAAAGATTACAATGAGATGTAATGGGGAATTCATTATTAAAGGGTGTTTGATAGGCACAATGGGAAGCACAGTTCATAAGGCGTTGGCGATGTACTTGTAAAAACCATATATACTGCAGGGCTCGACAATAAGGACTGCATGATGGCCCGGGGCCAGCGTGAAAGACACTACGGCCAGCGCCGCATCTTCACAGAAGTTGATAATTTGTGCGTGTTTTTTAAGCCTGGCCATATTCAAGCGCAGTACCCATGTCTCTCAGTTGACAGTTTGGTACTCGCGCCTGTGTGATAAGTTGTGTGTCACACTGAGCGGCAGCATTTGTTTTAACCCTCTGATGGTCTTCAAAAAAAAGTCACACTCGTGGTCTTCGGGGTCTATTGGACCCCAGACAACAACATTTAATTTTGTAACCGAACAATATATTTTTTTTTTAACAAATATAATTTTACTCTGTTTATTAATGTTTTTACTCAACATTTGTGCAGTTTTTGGAGAATTTATGATTTTTTAAAAATTTCTATAAATAAATAAATAAACATTTAATTAAATAGGATTTTTACAAAAAAACAGCATTTTATGTTAAATAAACTTTATAAAAGACCCAGATTTCTAACTTTCATTCCTGGGGATACCATGGATAATTTTACAAGGTTTAATGTAAGATTTTTGCCAATTTTTTGGAAAATACAGGTTAAAATTTGTAATAAATCACTTTAACCACTAGATGGCTATAGAGCTCCATTATATGCTATTTGCTATTTGAATTACTGAAAGATATAGTTTCTAAAGTTGGTTTCATATCTAAATATTATAAAATCACAATTATAACAAAAATAAAATAATTTTTGTCAAAATTTAGCATTTTTTGTACTGAAAAAACACTATGCATGGTAAACCGCATGACTTCTGCAGACAGGGTTGGAGCAGGTTTGGCACTTCACTGTTGTTGTTGTTGTTGTGTGTGTGTGTGTACATTTTATTTTTATTTTTATGTGTACAGTGTCACCAATTTATTTTTGTGGTGGTTCTTCATTTTGTATGATTTTATTTGACAAATTATAAGACTTTTTATAGCCTTACAAATGTATTCCTGTGTGTGTGTGTTTGTGTGTCTGTGTGTGTGTGTATGTATGTGTGTGTGCGCACATTTTCAATGCGTCTAAGTGTTACCAATTTATTTTTCTGATGGTTCTGAATTTTAGATTGTTTTATTTTACAAATGATAAGAGAACAGTTTTTATAGTCTGTATGTATTCCTGTATAAATGTATTCCTCTTTATGTGTGTGTTTGTGTGTGTGTGTGCGCCTGTGGTGAGCATGATAATTTTGGATTGTGGATGTTTTTTGCATTGTTGGAAGTGTGCCACTTTATTTCTGTCATTTCTGTCTATGTGTTCTACGTTGTTTCTGATTTTGATGATGTTATTTTGTCTATTTTGATTGCGGGGTCCAATAGACCCCGAAGACCACGAGTGTGACTATTTTTGTCACGCCAACATAAAAACAGATATCATTAAATTTTTTTTTTTTTTTTTTAGATCTAGAAAGTGTTGAGAGCCGTAGAAAGTTTCAAACCATTTGGACAAAGAGAACATTTTTTTTAATTTGAGCAAAAGTCATTTGGGGTCCAATAGACCCCGAAGACCATCAGAGGGTTAAGCGTGATTGACGCGAAAAACACACAAAACACATCTAAAACGGGAAAGCGCTTTGATCAGGCCATGCCCCTGTGTGATGACGAAACTATCATTTGCGTATCTGACTCAGAGTATTTCGGATACATGATGTTAAATAAAGCTTGTCAGCGGGAAACTTACAGAGTAGAGCAATCACAACAGACTGGGTCATCTGACCAATCAGAGCAGAGCAGAGCAATCACAACAGACTGGGTCATCTGACCAATCAGAGCAGAGCAATCACAACAGACTGGGTCATCTGACCAATCAGAGCAGAGCAGAGCAATCACAACAGACTGGGTCATCTGACCAATCAGAGCAGAGCAATCACAACGGACTGGGTCATCTGACCAATCAGAGCAGAGCAGAGCAATCACAACAGACTGGGTCATCTGACCAATCAGAACAGAGCAATCACAACAGACTGGGCCACCTGACCAATCAGAGCAGAGCAATCACAACAGACTGGGCAATCTGACCAATCAGAGCAGAGCAGAGCAATCACAACAGACTGGGTCATCTGACCAATCAGAGCAGAGCAGAGCAATCACAACAGACTGGGTCATCTGACCAATCAGAGCAGAGCAATCACAACAGACTGGGCAATCTGACCAATCAGAGCAGAGCAGAGCAATCACAACAGACTGGACCATCTGACCAATCAGAGCAGAGTAGACCAATCACAACAGACTGGGCCATCTGACCAATCAGAGCAGAGTAGACCAATCACAACAGACTGGGCCATCTGACCAATCAGAGCAGAGTAGACCAATCACAACAGACTGGGCCATCTGACCAATCAGAGCAGAGTAGACCAATCACAACAGACTGGGCCATCTGACCAATCAGAGCAGAGTAGACCAATCACAACAGACTGGGTCATCTGACCAATCAGAGCAGAGTAGACCAATCACAACAGACTGGGTCACCTGACCAATCAGAGCAGAGTAGACCAATCACAACAGACTGGGCCATCTGACCAATCAGAGCAGAGTAGACCAATCACAACAGACTGGGTCATCTGACCAATCAGAGCAGAGTAGACCAATCACAACAGACTGGGTCATCTGACCAATCAGAGCAGAGTAGACCAATCACAACAGACTGGGTCATCTGACCAATCAGAGCAGAGTAGACCAATCACAACAGACTGGGCCATCTGACCAATCAGAGCAGAGTAGACCAATCACAACAGACTGGGTCATCTGACCAATCAGAGCAGAGTAGACCAATCACAACAGACTGGGTCATCTGACCAATCAGAGCAGAGTAGACCAATCACAACAGACTGGGCCATCTGATATGCAATGTATATTATGAGAAAATTAAAGTGTTTTTTTTACATTTAATGCATGTAAACCTGTTGTAAGAGAATCCAAAACAAAATTAGGAGCCTTTAAAATAGCATAATAGGGGCACTTTAATCAGTTAAAAGAATTCGCATTCCTAATGATCTACTAAAATTCTAAGAATATCATGATACATTTTTGCTTGTATTATAAATGTAAATAATGTGCAGTCACAGGTTATTAGGTAAAAATGTTTTACTTTGAAACTGAACATTGCTCATCTAGTTAGATCTTATATCCAATTAAACCGGGCATCTCCAAAGCGCTTTATCCCGCTTCCCTGCATGTGTGCGTCCCTCTGATAAACCTCTGGTGCGTTGATGACTAGGCTATCTGCATGTTAACAAGCTCCCAGGGGCGGGTGTGTGTGTGTGTGTGTGCATGTACCCCCACAAGATTCATCAGCCGGACGTATTTTCCTCCACTGACGGCTAGACAAACACAAAGCAGAATCCCTCAGGGCCTGCAGAAATGCATTGTGGATAATGAAGCAAGTGCACGTGGGTACAAGCAACATGACACAACAAGCTTTGATCATGTTCCTTCAGAGCCGGCTCCCCTTTCCCTGTACCTGTGGAGCGGACTCAGGCGCCAAACCAGTGTGTGAAACACTTCCTCGCGGGACACACCCCGACGCTACGCCTAAAACACACTCCTTCGTGCTTCTGGAGCGATTAGCACATCACCTCTATGAATGGACAATGGCGCAGCCTATTTAAAAGGGACGAAACTGCACTTTAAACCTTAGGGAATCTCATAAAACAAACATTAAAAAGGCCAGCCACAAGTGTTACATTAATGAGCAGAGTTACCCATCAGCTGTGCTGCGTAATGATTAACGATACAAACCCAGCAACGTACTGTTCTGCTTAGTTGTCATAGCAGAGAAGAGTGTGTTATTCCAGGAGGAATAGCTGTGGCGTTTAACCTTTCTGATCCCGGTTTGCTGTTAGAAAAGGAACAGAGGTGAAGTTCTGGGTTTCTCGGTTCTGTTACGAGCGTCTGACGAGTGTGAAGTTGTGACATCGGCCACAACACAGAACCACATTCACACTTCCTGTGCTGCAAGTGAGGCTATTTCTTGCTGTCACACACAAAGGCTTAAACGATAGGGATTACATCACTGTCCTAGATCATACGCAGCTAACGCTGACGCGCGCAGAGGCTAGCGATCAGGAGCGAACACTAGCACGCCTTTAGGAAGCGGATTCCACGTTACACACAACGAACATACACTCCATCACTAGACCAGGTGTGTGTTAGAGATTTACAAATATACACTACAGTTCGACTCAGTGACTAATCCATCCCTTCAGTCACATATGAATAAGAAAACATCAGCAAAATGTATAAATAAAAATGCTTCTATACAATATCCTCCTTACAAACATACAGTCGACTGGACAAACCGCTCTCGGAAATAACTACATATTAGATACATTTTGTTTGTCATATGAGTATGACAAACAAAAGCGCTATATAAATGACTCATTCATATAATGACCTTAAAAGTAAAACAATATATAATACTAATTAAAAAAAAAAAATTTAATATATATATACATATATCAGGGCTCGACATTAAGCTGAGTAAAAAATGTACTTTTCCGGGAAATAAATAGCGTTTTTTGTGTGTTGTAAATACAATTTATTCTGATCCGAAGCAATATTCTCATCAGTGTTCAATCAGTTTTGACAAATTTACATCTGCATATTCGTGACATTTTTCCCTTTATTAAGGGCATTTTTCCCCTAATCTTATTAAATATATGCTTTATCTTTCATTTTAAATTCTTAAATTCAATAATCAATTAATTTAACTAGAATAATAAGACATAAGACGACACTATATGGCTGTAACCAATCAAATTAAATAATTGACACTAAATTATTTACATTAAATAATATCATGAGATTGATTTATTACCATCAGCGTCATTACATTATATATTATTATTGACTATCAATCGCCGCTTATATTAAATGAATGCAGAATTGTTATCGCGTTTTGGCGTTTCCCTAGTTATTTTTTTGTTACTGGCGTTTTAATTAGTGTAATTGTCCGGTCGGACAAGTCAAATTCTCTTCACTTGCCCCTTTAAAAAATCCACTTGTCCCGGACAAGCATTAATGTCGAGCTCTGTGTATATATATAATTAAATACTTGCTAAAACTAAATGAAATCTGTACAAAATACAGCAGGGCTTAACAACTAGGGGAAAAAGCCAGAGCGCAAATACTGAATTCTCTTTCACTCAAAATTGTATCCAAATGTCCATGTTTTATGTATTAAGTGAACGTAAACAGTTGAGAAATAAAACATGTGTATCAGTGTATTGGATCTCTTAAAGTGACAGTAGCCTAATATTCCTGCGGTCTCTATAATAATGTTAATCAAACAACATTGCTCACTACTCTTGATTAAATAAGGATTTAATTTTTACAATGAAGAATATATTTTACATTTCGTCCCCTTGGAATTATAAGGTTCTATCTGACATTTTTGTCAAAATTGAGTTATTCACATATTCTTATTCTGTGACAACTTATTTACATTATGTGATGTGTTTTTTAAAATTGTGTACATTGTGGGACTTTTTATTGAAAAAAACTAAAAGGTTCTATGTACAAAATCTAACTCTAACTTGGCTCTATAAGGTTCTATCTGCGTGAGCCAATCAGCACTTGGAATGCACAGAAGAGGACCAATCAGAATCAACTTTATATGTCGCCAACTTTTCCTTAAAGACAAAAAGAAACCCCATAAAGGCATAATGCTATACATTTACAGTAAATTAAATATTCACTAAATTGTGTAGTGTTATGAAGTGGCTTCAATTTGGCCATTTTCTTTATAGTGTATTGGTTATTATTATTAATTATCAATGAGGTTATTATTAATAACTATTATTATTATAGTAATTATTATCTGAATTATACAAATATGCAGTGAGTAAATTGAATATTAAAAAAAAACATTTAACATGCAAGAGTGTGTGTGTGCGCGAGTGTGTGAAAATGGGTGTGTGCGAGTGTGTGAAAGTGTGTGTGTGTGTGTTTGAGTGTGTGTGTGTGTCCGAGTGTGTGTGTGCGAGTGTGTGTGTGTGAAAGTGTGTTGGTGTGTGTGCGTGTGACTGTGTGTGTGTGAGTGAGAGAGAGTGTGTGTGTGTGATTAAAAAATTAGTCTGACATTTTTTGTGATCATATAGTCAGTGAATCATTTTTCAATGATTATTAAACTTTATGAATTAATTTGCTGAAGCATGTCGATTTTCTTGTAGTTTTTAAAGTCTTAAAATGTCTTAATTTTTATAATTTTAAGCCTTAAAGGTCAAATAGTTAACAATTTCATTGATGGAGTCTTAATTACAACAATAAACGTTAGCATGTTATTTCAGCCATACTGATGTCTAGAGAGAAAGCCATTTCACCTGGCCCACTTTAGCTGGAATAAAGTCCTGCTCAGATGTATTACAGTAGCTGCTTTCTGTCTAAACAAAAGAAAGATTAAAGTAACAATTTCTGCAATAATGTGTTTAATTACCCACCAAATTGGTAACGAAAATTAAGATTCTGCACTGGACAAAATATTTAGACCTACCTTGCTTAATTTGAAATGTCCTAAATACATGGAAGTGCTAAAAAATGAGAAATAAATGTCATAGAAAGGATAAAATTTTACTTTCTAACACATGTTGAGACATTGTTACAACATTAATTTTATATTTAATGTTCAAATAATGTTTTGGCAGATAGAACCTTATAATTCTAAGCGAAAAGTGTTTTTTTTTAGAATTAGAAGGAGAGGATTTTGATATTTTATATTTAGAATACATTTAGGGTCCCTGTTATTTTCATGTTTGAAAGAAACTTGTTCCCCATATAAATTTTCCTATATGTAATGCAAAAACTTTGAAGCTCAATATCTCAAAACTGCTCAGTTTGAACCTTATAATTCCAAGGGGACGATTTGCTTACTGTATTTCTGTACCTGAAAACTGGTTAGACCTTGCTGAAAAACACTGTTTATTTCAAATGCATCTCTGATCTGTTGTATTTATTATATACCTGTTGAATGCTAAATGGATCCAATCCATGTTCAATAGAAATTATTTTATGATGCAGCAATAAACTATCTTGTATACTTTAATGTATGGGGTTTTTGAATGTTGCTAATTTAAATCATGATCAAAACAGTAATCTATTTTAATGACAAAAGTTCAAATAAGTTGACCAACAGTTGTTTGTTAAAATCAGTATCGGTCAAAATATCGGCCTTGTATTATGAATGCAACGATAGGATTTTTTTGACCGATACTGATTATACATATATATATATAACACATGTCACAGTTTTAAGTGTGAATGTCCTGTAAAGACAAATGCTTGGAGGTTTCACCATCACAACAACTTCTCCTTGTTCTTTAAAAATGACCGATATTAATTTAGTGATCAAATTTAGCACTTATGGAAATATGATAGTATTTTGTAATTATCATTTAAATCTGACTACTTTTCAAATTGTCATAAATCAACATCTCTGGAGAATGTTATGGGGTTTGGGTTTATAATCAAAATATGACTTTCTGTTATAAAACGTTGCATTGATTTCATACATGAACACTGTAGAGACACCAGGACTTACAGCAGGATTATCAGGCATTCTGGGAGACAAGTGAAATTATGTATCAATATTCCTATGAAATATTAGATATTATTATGGAAATGTCGCCAATTATTACACTTCTTTTCTTCATTATATGTTTACCCAAGAACACATTAACATGTAGATTAGATAGTGTATAGATACATTGTATTGGATAGGAAAAACCCATTTATGGCCATTTTACCCAGACATTGAATAAAGTAAAATAGTATATATTCATTCCATTATGTCTATCATAACATAGTTGAGAATCATCTTTATACAAAGTTCTGAAACCTAAAAATTGATTGCTGAATGAAAAAAAAAGACAAATCACATTTGTTTTTGCCTATACATGTCCTTTCATTTTTTTTTGACAAATGAGTCCTGGTGTCACTAGAGGACAGCACAACATATGAACAAAATATCTGTTTTCAAAAATGCTCTTAACAAATGTAATGACATAAAAAAAATACTAAATTAAAAAAACTTGGGTAGTTATTGGGTTATTCATGTACCATGGTATTTATAGCACTTTAATGAATTTAAAAGAGTGCCATGGTACATGGAGAAAAGCATTGCCTTTACATTACATGTCAACAACAACAAAAATATGGTAATACGATAGTACTTTTTGTTAGTGTTTATATTAGGGCTGAAAAGAACTAGCAAGTGTGTCTTGAACTGACAGAAACTAATGTAACGTTAAAGGTGCGCTATAGATGATTAATGAGTGTATTAAAGTCTGAATGCGGATTAGCCGATGATGAAGGTGATGATGATGGCCTGTCGTTACCTTTCCACACCAACTCACCTGCATTCCAGGAACTTGAACAGATACCGGTGACTGAGCCATCTCCACCCGTCCACAGGCAAACTACACACCAGCAAACTCTCGCGGAGACTCTTACAGCTCGCTTCCTCACACTACTCTGTATTAGATTAGATATTTACACTATATTTACACTGTTCGCGTAACTCCTCGCGACGCCAAACTCTTGAGCTAGCTGCGCTCTGCTAGCTTTAAAGTCGACACTCGGTAACCATGATTCCTTCGTAAAGTGGACTTTTTTGTTGTTTATATTAGATCCAGACGGTCGTCGATGGCTTGTTAGGGGCTTTTGGTGAGAGTTTGTGCAGTTTGTTCTTCAGGAGATCTTCTTTGACGCCATGACTCGCGCCGCGCTCGCGAAAGTTGTTTTGTGCTTCAGTTCTGGCCGTTGGGTGGAGTCGCGCGCTCCGACCGCGCGCACACAGACACTGCGTCACTAATGCTGAGCTTTCGTCACACACACATTTCTTCACACACACACACAGCGCGCGCGCGTTTGTTTCACTATTAGTGACTTCCATTGACTTTATAATCAGGTTAATAATATTTTATATGGCCTAATCCATAAACACAACCCTCAACACAAGTTTGCCCTTGCCATACACTCTAAACAAATGTTTGGGTCCAATTTAGACAAATCCAACGGTTGGATTTGTCCATATTTGACCCAAACCAATTCATATTTAGCCTTTTTTTTAGAGTGTATGGCAAGCGTTTTTATCATTCATTCCAAGGATGTGATTTTCTTGATATCAGGAATTACATTTCCACTAGTAAAAAGTTAATTATTGATATCAACAATTACGTCATCACTCGCAATTTTGATATCAAGAATTAAATTTCACCAAGTAAAAACTGTAATTCTTGATATCTGTAATTGTATTTTCACTAGTTAAGTACCTCTGTAGTCAATAATGTTCCTCTTAAAACTAATCTTTGATCACCAAAGTTACAGCATTTTCTCCTTGAAAATAATATCTTGCATGCTAAAAAATATCTTGAATGTAACTCGACACTCTCACCTCATTTAGAATGCGTGGTTCTATGAATATGCAAATGAGCCCCGCCTCCACTCACTCACTCGGCTCAGAGATCCACTGGTTGACGATCACACGTTGATCTGATTGGTTACAAGGTCGTTTGTGACGTCAGAAACACCAGCGATTTCAAACCGTGTTTTTGAGACTGTCTTTGGTTCACTGCAGTTTTAAGCAGAAAATACTCAGCAATGCTGTCGACTTATGAACTTACACATGATTAGTCTTAAAGCATATTAATAACACCACATAGACACATAAACAACATTAAAAGCTGGATTTTCACCACAGGGGGACTTTAAATGTCACCATAGGCTATACCATTCAAATTCAATTGTTGATTTCAAGAATTCATATCATGGGAATTAATTGAAAAGTCAAGACGGTTTGCTAAAACTATTGATCGTTTAAATCCATTCTCTGAATATAAGCAACAGAATCCGTACAGGAATAGCAACATATAATAATATATGGTCTTGCTTTGGCGCATAATCATTGAATATATAGTATATACTGTACTTGGCATACTTTCTAGTACAGTTTTATTATAAATAATATTTATTATTATTATTTTATGTGGGTTATATGCAGTTTGGAACATAGATGAATGGATTTTATGTGCGGTTTGGTAGGATTACTTTGAGTTATGCAAAAAATATTTGCATAACTTTTTTTTTATGACCACTTAAAGTAATAGTTCGACCGAAAATTCCCAGCTTTATAATGGGAGTGATTATTACAACACCCTCCTTTATTATTTTTTGTAAAGATCTTAAAATATTCCATGACTCATTGAATTCAATGACTAGAAATAAGAAGTGCATAAAAACTCATCTCATATATTGAAAAAAATAGTTTGTAGAATTTAATATTTTATATCTGTTTGTATTATGTTTGATGTTAAATGTCATTGTAAGCTTTTATGAATATTGAATAATTTTTATTTTATTTTTAAATGGGACTGATTAGCGCCTGAGTTTTTAAAGCTCAAAAAAGCGCATATTTTTACATAAAATGAATCCATTGGTTTAATAAAGGCCTTCTGAAGCCGTGGGTTTTTGTAAGAAAAATATCCATATTTAAAACTTTATGAACTATAATCAATGGCTTCCAGTAACGGCCGTACATGCGTTCACGAGAGAGCCGAGTCCCGGCGGAAGGGTGACCTCTGACCCCACCTATGGCGGATTTGTCCCAAATTACATTTAGCTTTTCCTACACTCGTCACTCACACACATTTTCTTCCCACTGCGCTGCATTTTGTTCATGGCACGCATGCAAAACACGCAATAATTCTGAAATTAAAATAAAATGACAAACAAATGAATGTCCTAATGTGTTCACAGACAAAAGAGTCTAAATGTGAAAAAGAGGGTTTGGAAAAGAAAAGTCCACATTTGACTTTGCTGGCTCCTGTTGATGAACCATTGCAACATAATTTCTTCATATTAAAGTAAAAAATCTATGCAAGTAATATTAATGTTGTTTTGTTAGAAAAAGAATATGTAGGTTTCATACATTTAGACTGTTTTGAGCAGTCATAAATTCAAATTAATTTAAATTCAATGGAGTTCATAGTGGTAATTCTCATAGGTTCATAGGATATATTGAAATAAAACTTCTCATAAATATTAATAAAACTGCATCACACTGGTTTTGCTGTAGTTCTTGAAAAATCTTAAATTTCGGTAACACTTGACAATAAGGTTAATTTATTAAACGTTAGTTAATTTATTAACTAACCATGAGCAATACATTTGTTACTGTATAAGTTAATCTTTGTTAATGTTAATAAAAATATTCATTGTTAGTTCACAGTGCATTAACTAATGTTAACAAGATTTTAATAAAGTATTAGTAAATGTTGAAATTAACAAAGATTAATAAATGCTGTATACGTGCAGTTCATTTCATGTTAACTAACGAACCTTATTTAAAGTGTTACCGAAATCTCGAAGAATTTCTTATTTTTTTTAATTAATAAAAAGGTAGATGGTAAAAAAAAGGTAACATTGAAAACAATTGTGCATTCACTCATTAATGAGAAGTTGCTGATTAGACACAATATGGTTTTAATTGAAAAATATGACTGTATTTTAAGCTTACGTTCCACCGGGTCCAAACAGACCCGGGAATGCAAAAGTGTGTGTACAGTTTTCTAACGCATTACATAGAAAATCTGAATAAACTCCTAACCTTAAGGGTGAGTCTTAGCAAGCACAAATGTGATAAAAAAACACACACAAATGTGATAAATATGACAATTCGGAATAAACAAAAAAAAAAAAAAGCACTTGAAGCGTGGAGAGATTCACACAGCGTTTGCATGATAAACAGTAGATTTTAATGTGAGGCGCTGTCAAGAGCTACGGTACGCCTCGCCTTTACACAGGAGGAATGCACACGATGAGCGGTACAAGTGTACAGTGGGGAACAGCGTTAAAACCGTGATATTGGTCCACATCTACAAAAATAATAAAGCATTTCTATGGCTATTCACTCAGACCAGCTGAGAAATCGACTTAAGCGCTCGTCTGCTTGCCACTGAATAAGAGGAGAGTTCATATCGTCTCGCATGAGAGATTGGAAACACACTGCAACCGGTCAACACTTACATAGGTATTAGAAGAGGGATTGAAACCGTTACTGTAAGAGAAATGACATGACAGGGATTATACAATGAGAACAGTATGGAAGCTTGTTTCCGCCACTGAATAAAAAAATAATAATTGCGACTTTTTATCTCGCAATTGCGAGATATGAAGTCAGAATTCTGAGAAATAAAGTCGCAACTGCGAGAAAAAAATACAGAATTGCGACTTTATCTCACAATTCTGACTTTTTTTCTCACAATTGCGAGTTTACATCTCGCAATTCTGACTTTATAACACATAATTGCGACTTTATATCATGTATTTCTGACTTTATAACGCAATTGTGACTTTATATCATGTATTTCGGAATTTATAACGCAATTGCGACTTTATATCATGTATTTCGGACTTTATAACACGCAATTGCGACTTTATATCATGTATTTCGGACTTTATAACGCAATTGCGACCTTATATCATGTATTTCGGACTTTATAACGCAATTGCGACTTTATATCATGTATTTCGGAATTTATAACGCAATTGCGACTTTATATCATGTATTTCGGAATTTATAACGCAATTGTGACTATATCATGTATTTCTGACTTTATAACGCAATTGTGACTTTATATCATGTATTTCGGACTTAATATCGCAATTGTGACTTTATATCATGTATTTCAGAATTTATAACACGCAATTGCGACTTTATATCATTCGGACTTTATAACACGCAATTGTGACTTTATATCATGTATTTCTGACTTTATAACACGCAATTGCGACTTTATATCATTCGGACTTTATAACACGCAATTGCGACTTTATATCATGTATTTCGGACATTATAACGCAATTGCGACTTTATATCATGTATTTCGGAATTTATAACGCAATTGCGACTTTATATCATGTATTTCGGACTTCATAACACGCAATTGCGACTTTATATCATGTATTTCAGACTTTATAATGCAATTGCGACCTTATATCATGTATTTCAGACTTTATAACGCAATTGCGACTTTATATCATGTATTTCGGAATTTATAACGCAATTGCGACTTTATGTCATGTATTTCGGAATTTATAACGCAATTGCGACTTTATATCATGTATTTCGGACTTTATAACACGCAATTGTGACTTTATATCATGTATTTCGGAATTTATAACGCAATTGCGACTTTATATCATGTATTTCGGACTTTATAACACGCAATTGCGACTTTATATCACGCAATTCTGACTTTATATCTCGCAATTGTGAGAAAAAAAATCAGAATTGTGAGATAAAAAGTCGTAATTACCTTTTTTTTATTTATTCTGTGGCGGAAACAAGCTTCCATAGAACAGCTAGTGCTAGGGTCAACCGAATCCAAAATAAAGGTGTGTTTACATAATATATATGTGTGTGTACTGTGTATAATTATTTTGTATATATAAATACACACACATGCATGTATATATTTAAGAAAAATGTGTTTGTTATACATAAAATATTTATATATAATATAAATTTTATATACATGCAAATACTTCTTATACATGTGTGTGTGTGTGCGTGTGTGTGTGTATTTATATATACAAAATCATTATACACAGTACACACATATAATGTACACTTTTATTTTGGACGCGATCGTGCTAGTGGTTATATTTTCAATAAAGATGACTACTTTTTATTTTGCACTCTCGCGCTCACATATGAGTGTAAATTGTGAAAGTCCAGAAGTTTTTGCACTGAAAAGGTTTCCGTTGCCTCGTCTCCGTCAACATGTCAGATGAAGAAATCCAGCTTCAGATTCACGTAAACCAATGCTTTTCGATCACAGTGGAAACGAGGAACGGTCATGCAAGGGTTGCAAAGGAGAAAAGCCATGAAGATTTAGGATGATGAGGAACTGAATCATATGTGGATTTAAAATACAGAAAAGAAAGACACCTGTTAAAAAAAACGAAACACTTGGCGTATTTACTGACGAGACGATCTCTTGGCGAGTCCTTCGAGTTCTCAGGGAAGTTTGAACGATCCTCTCCTGAAGGCAACGGGTCCCATCCACTACTTTACAGACACAAGGCTATGGTTTACAGAACGATTAGGAGCCGGTATCCGAGCTTGGCTCAGACACATGAAGAGCCTCATCTTATTTGTCTTCTTTAATGGGACGTCCTGAAGCGGACCCCAGTGCATAGTGCTATACTGTACATGAACAGTCAAACGAGGAGCGAGTCTTGAACATTAGTCTGGCATGTCGATGCACAGTTTGGGTGGCGGCACGAAGTATTTGCCAGGACTCTGGGTAATCACCACGCCCGTCTTCTTGCGAAACATGGGAGGGATTTTAGGCACCTCGTGGATGGGAAGCTCCTCGGACACCTCGGACTCCTCGTGGTGCAAGTCATAGGATATGTTGCCGTATTCCCTCAGGAAGGGGAAGAGCTCGAGCAGGAACTGGCAGAAGTCTTTGCGAATGCCGAACCACCCTGGAGGAACATCAGAGACAAGTCAACACTGGAACAAAGCTGGGAACACACATCGTTACATAATAAAACTCATTGCAAATATAGAACATGCTTTGTTTTTGCTAACACACTGTAGTTTAAATTACATTGACAACGCTTTGGGACACACACTTAATTAACCCTACGCTGGAAGATTGTGTACAGGTGAAACTCGAAATATTGTGCTAAAGTTAATTTATTTCAGTAATTCAACTTAAAATTTGAAACTAATATATTATATAGACTCATTCAAGCCTTTATTTGTTATAATTTTGATTATTATGGATTACAGCTTATGAAAATCTTTTTTGAATTTGGGGTTTTCATAAGCTGTACGCCATAATCATCAAAATTATAACAAATAAAGGCTTGAAATATCTCACTTTGCATGTAATGAGTCTATATAATATATTAGTTTCACCTTTTAAGTTGAATTACTGAAATAAATGAACTTTTGCACCATATTCTCATTTTTCGAGTTTCACCTGTATTGTGCATTTCAGTAATGATGATGATTTATTTGTCCTCGAGAGGAAATTTGTTTCCACCATAGATGCGCACATAATACAAACACACATGTATAACATATTAAGAACATCAACATATAAACATCCACAAAAACAAAACAAAAAAACAGAGCATACCTGGCGTAACAAAGGCTGATTTCCTATGTATTTAGAGCTCGTATAGATACAGGAACAAAACTCTTACTAAACTTGGCCTTCCTACACATCGGTAACCTATACCTGCGGCCAGAAGGCAGAAGGATAAAATACTTTACTAAAGTGGGTGTTCTGAGTCATTTAAGATTTTTTGTGCCTTTCGCAACGTGAATGTCGAGACACTATCCGATAAATTGGGGGTAGGGATACCAATAAATACATTGTAATACATTTGTTTTCTTGTGTCTTTACATATTTTATATGTAGCATAGACTTTATTAAAGGACAATCCATTAGCTCAGCTGTGCATTAAACGATTTTGGTGGTTGCCTCCGTGAAGAGCATTAAAGAGATTAAATGCACAGCTAGCCGTGGATTATCCTGATTATACCATGGCCATTTGTCAGCATTGTTGACGTTCACTGCACTTTTCAGATGTTGTCCATTTAGTAAAATGTATTACTATGAAGCTAAATGTATTTTAATGTAATTCCTCGTTTTATGCTCTCTTAAACATGTAAGATGTCCTTGTGTATCTAGAAAGGCGTCCGCCAAATAAGTACGGGTTAATGCCCGACGAGGTGTGTATTGTCAGGTATTAATGGACGACGGCGAGGCGTGAACCGAAGTCCATTAATACCTAGAGAACGGACACCTCGAAGGGCATTAACCCGCTTTTACAACGGTCACTTGCCAAATAACACATTTTTAAAAGATTAGTTTATATTTTAATTAGTTTTACAATCGAAATCTAAAGTTTTTACAAACAATAACTTGGTTTCCCTGGTTACGCCTGACGGTTTATTTAGCAACCGGAGATATTTATAGTCCGTTAAGCTCTAGAACCCTTCAGTTTAGCTCACTTACGAGTCAGAAAGTTAACGTATTTTTTTCATGTAAGTTAGGCTTGTCTAGCCATGGGCGTTACACTTTCGTTTTTTTTAACCTATAATTAAAACGCACAGGTAGGCATAGTATAACGGCTAACTAGATGTTTGTTTTGATACAATAAATTGTAAACGGATACGTTGACTGCCTGTTGCTATGGTTACTCACAGCTGATGTAGCCAGCGCATTTATTTATTACTTCGAGCTCTTAATACTTCAGTCAGTTTCACCAGAACTCCTTTACTATTGCTGCGTCCCAATTCGCATACTATCCATCCTAAATAGTATTCGAAAATAGAATTAGTGCGTCCCAAATCGTAGTATGTTGAAATGAGTGTTCCACAGAGACCCGGATGGTCTACTATATCCGGTCAGAATCCGAAGTGCAGATCGATGCGCACTCTAACGGCTGATATTGCCCACAACCCATCGCGCGCTGGACGAGGATTCGGTTAGAACTACAAACACGAGTGAAAAGTGTTAAAAAACTACAGACATGGAGGACGCGCGAGTCCGACGGTTATGTAGAGAGGTTTAGATAATGGGGTTTGAGTGATTAATTATCAGTATCTTACCTGACGAAAATGTATTTATTCAATGTTGTCCACATTATATTGCATCTGCAGCAGCATTGTGAACTTTTGCAAAGATACGTTTAGCCATTAACTTTTAAATGCATCATTACATTCAAATTCCAAACACATGAGGAGAGTCTCGGCATGAAAGACCCACGACTGGCAGATGAACGTGCGACAACAATTCTCTCCGAAATGGTAAGAAGTTATATTAGATTGAATGGAGGATTTTAACTGTGAGGAGATGATTGACAGGGCAGTTTACGGTGACAGATCTGTCCGTTAAAGATGACGAAGTAGTATGTCCCAAAGCTTGCCTACTCTTTTGCTACACACTCAAAAGTATGTACTTTTTCTTCACAAAAAGAGTACATACTTTTAGGGCGTAGTATAAGTAGGCGAATTGGGACGCAGCATATGGGTCCTCTATCACTTTTTAATGGACACCCTGCAGCCAATCAGAATCGAGTATTCACCGAGACCATGGTATAAAATGTATTAGCTGTTATTGATGTTTGCAGTGCATTATTTGAGCGGAAGGGTAAAATTGATGGTTATTTTCATGTTAAACTTCGTTAGCATTCTGCCCGCTTTGAATCAGACACAGAGATAAAAGTAACGTGTAAGATTACATTTATTTGAATTATAGCATTTATTTGAATTAATTATCGAGAGAGAGAGATTTGTACACGTGTCTGTTCAGCGTCTCTCTCTCTCTTAACAACAAAGCTGTGAGTTTAATTACCTCAAAACCAGTTTGATGAGAAATATAATGTAGTGATTGAGTAGCAAAGCTAAAAGCTGCGGGACAGGCGCGCGTGACTCAGAGGAAGATCGCGAGAGCATAGACTACACTGGAAGATTATCCAGTTATGATTCATTATTGATATTGGGAATGATTTGCGGACACCTGTGAAACATGCTTGTCAAGTCATTATAAAGAATAAGCAGCAGAGCAGATGTAAGTTGCACGTCACGTACAGTGATTGCCCCCTTTTTGGCCAAACGTGGTCACCATTAGAGTCACCAAAGAAACCCAGAGAGGAACAAACACCGGGACGTAGTTGGAGTTGTAATGGCCATCCAGCTTGTGAACGAGGAGAATCTGAAAACAACACAAACACTGATGAGAGTCAACTCTGCACAACTGAAGAATAGTGCACCCAAAATTAACATTCCCACCCTTATGTCATTCAAAACTATGATTCCCAGTCGGAGCGAAGGTAATCATTTTATAATCAGGGGTGCACATAACTGGTACACAGGTACGCATGCGCGACATAAATCAGGAATGCGTAATGCCACTTGTGTTATTACGCGACTTTGCGTACTTAAAGGGTAGCTGTCGCCAAAATGCAACCTATGGTCTTTTTGTTAATCTACCCGAGGCAAAATTTTTTGATTTAAAAGCATAATTAGAATGGAAACGCCACTTTTAAGTTTGACCGTATTTTCGTTTTCGGTCAAATTGCCTTTTGAATGGGAGAGCTAGGGGCACGTATATGATAGCATCAAAAAACGCTCGAGACAGCATGAAACTTTGCTGGAAGTATCACCAGGGGCTCTACACATGAGCTCGAGCATTGAGAACATTGTTTCTGTACACAGAGTTTACTAAAAAGAAAGATTTTGAACAACTCACTGTGTCTGTGTCCGCCGGAACAGTAACACCGGCATTTTGTCAGTCAAAAATAGTCGATCTCCGAATGCGAATGAACTGACTCTGAATTTTAGTATTGTTTCTTATATGAGGATCCTTTTTCAAATACATGGTCAATATTGTTTTTCACTTACGACAAAACAACAAATTATCCGTGAATTTTTATGGAACTAAGCTTTAGGAGCTTTCCATCTTTACTCTCCTCCCTGTTGAGTTGCATTCGGAGATCGACTATTTTTGACTGACAAAATACCAGCTGGCAGTGAGTTGTTCAAAATCCTCGCCATGAAGTCTAATGAACTAAACAATCAAATCACACTTCAAATTAATTCTTTCAGAAGAATTGAACTACGATAAAACCTGTTGGAAAGCATCTTTTGCAGCGATTTTTGTGTGAGCTTATCAGTCCAAATTTCAATCTTAACCGTTCTATTTCATCAGAAACGATCTTAAAACAGGGCTGTAAGTGTAAAATACCGAACTTGTCCTTTAAGGACCTTGACAAAAATGTAGTGGACACTTTACTTGAAGGGGTGTGCATAAGACTGACATGACACCTTCATAACCATGACATGACACATGTGAATATGCAGGAGGGTTTAAGCATGTTTATGACAACTGTCATTAAGTGTCATTCGCTCAATTATTAAATTTTTAATGCAAATATGACATTGTTTGAGATGTCTTTGTTATGACAACTTGACAAACCAATACATCATAACCTGTCAAAAAGGTGGGATAATTATTAAATACTGGTTCTTTGTATCAGGAAAAGGACACTTAAATAGGAATAAATCAGGATCCATATCATTATCAGTCGATCTCTGAATGTTTTTAGCTTACTTATTGCATAAACACGACCAAGTAAATGAGTCAAACCTCGAAGGTGAGCAGCGGCACAACGATGGTCATCCAGCTGATAGCCATGGTGATGTGTGTGCGGCGCTGCTCTGCGATCACGTCCATGGAGCGCAGGAACAGCACAGACCAGACGATGTAATACAGCACCACCAGACACAGGAACGACATGAGGATCCACAGCGGCACACACACCACCTGGAGAACAGGAGAACCAGGGTCACACACTCATGATGGGCCAGAGCTCAGATTACACAGGTGTAGTGCTGGGCGGTGTACCGGCTCATACCGAATACCGGTGTTTATTTTTGTTATGATATGATTTTTTAATATACCGCAATACCGCAGTATGTGGCTTAAACCATAGATATCCATAATAAAGGCTAAATGTCTCACTGCGGAGTCTCCACCGGCGGCCATCTTGTCACAGGCAAGCGTTCTGGCGGGCTCTGTGGTGCCTGATGTAAGATGAGTGATCAGCGCGAACACAAATACTCTTATCTCGTTGAAATCTTGACGGTTTTACAAACGGTTTGGTTTCTTACAAACGTTATTAGCGTGGCTATAATTATGGATGATTATTTATTGATACACTTATTATTCATAAGTGTGCAGTGTCATAACTAAATCTGACGTTTATAACAAACCAAACCGTTTGAAAATCGGTAGAAAATTGAGCAAGTTATGGTTATTTAAAAAGTACATGAACCATTGAAACACAATGTTACGAGTGAGCGAGCTGACTGTGGCAAGATGGCCGACAGGTGCGGACGTCGACCTTCATTGGCCAGCAGCGCAGACGAGACATCTAGCCTTTATTATGGATATGTATGGTTTAAACAGCGTTGGGAACGCGACACTGTTTGAGAGGGTCTTTTCACTGCTGCACTGGTGATGGTGAAGATGGAAGGTGAACAGTTTAACTCATCCATCTTCAGCGTCACCACGGTAGTTTAACTATAAGTGATAGCTTACAGTGTTTCCCATTCATTGGTTCTCAATATCAACACTGCCTGCCACAAATAGATTTTCCAAAAGGCTTTGACATCGTTGAATAAACATGAAACACGTTTCAGCGGCGCGGGCGTTTTTATGAATGTATTTTTGAAGGGAACTGACGGTCTTTAGAAAAGTTTCAATGTTATTTTCATTTAATCTTTCCTGATAAGCGAAAGCTGCTCTGGTTTGTTTTCAGCCGTTACCGGGGAAACCGCTTTGTGTACATCCGTTACCGAGGAAACCGCTGTTTCTGGCACTCCTCCTGCTGGACCTCTTTATCCACCGTATTCCTGACGAGCTTACTGCGTTTTGAATTATGGGTGGCACTTCCGGTTTGGGGAACTTCCATTTAAAAAGGCTGAAACGAATCATTTCAAATCATAAGGTTGCCCTACAAATAAAGCTGATCCGTCAGTTTGACTGGATGAGCTGTCAGTTTTCCTTCATGATTTATTTTCAGACATAATGAGAATAACGTTATACTTGGTATTTTAACGTGACATGTTATAACAAGAATATCTACGGCAGTCGCTGCTTTCTTTTCCTCATGATGATTTTTATTTTTTCCTTTGCAATCCGCTGTAAAAGTATGAACTCCTGTTCGAACTCGTTCATCAAAATGAACGAATCTTTTTCCGAGTCAATTCGTTCATTTTGGTCGTTAAATGATTAAAATGACTTGGAAAAAGATTTGTTCATTTTGATGAACGAGTTCGAACAGGAGAGTCACACAGAACAGAGCAAGGCGGGCATTTGAGCTTATAAAACTTAAACTTTGTTATTTATTTTTCAAATGAGTGATCGTTTCGCTTGATAAGACCCTTATTCATCGTCTGGAATCGTTTAAAGCCCTTTGAACAGTTTGCACTGAAACTGTCTTTTGGACCTTGAACCGTTTGGTGCCCAGCAACGTGCATTATATGGAGAAAAATCCTGGAATGTTTTCATCAAAAACCTTAATTTCTTTTCGACTGAAGAAAGAAAGACATGGACATCTTGGATGACATGGGGGTGAGTAAATTATCAGCAAAAGTTTTTTTAAAAGTGAACTAATCCTTTAACACCCAGTCAGACTTGAAAAAAATATATACTGTCATATACTGTGCTACCCGTATAATTTAGCTAAATACCGTGATATAAATGTTTGGTCACAGCGCCCAGCGCTACACAGGAGACTCTGGGGTGAATGACTGGTGTCGGTGTGTTACTCACCAACCACGGCCAGCTGATGATCTTATCCAGTCTCAGAGCTATGAAGATGAACTGAAGGATGTTCACAGAGCACAGGATCTCCAGCTGAGGGAGAGAACACACAATGAGAAAATATGCATTTCTATTCATGCTTATGCTTGATAACATGTGGGTGAATCTGACAAGAATCAAATTTGGGTCATATTTCACCAAAAATATTTTTATAAAGGAAACAGAGCTTGTTTTAGGACCAAGACTTTTGTGACAATATTTTGCATATTTTTTTCTTTATCGTGAAGCAAAATAATAATAAAAAAAAATGTCAAGTTATTTATCATTTAGTTTAGTTTCAAATAAACCATAAATAGTCAGAAACTAATCAAAACCGTACAGAAATTAGTCGTAGTAATTAGATAGTAATAATAATAAAGTAATACAAATTTATGTGTAATACTTTACTACCGGTAATTAAAATAATTATGAATCACAGGAATTACCAAATTGTCATGATTTTTATTTTATTTTTATAAAATACATTTTTTGCTGATTTCAGCATTAATACTTTATTAAAATCAAATGTTGCATTAACATTAGTTAATGAACAGCTGCATTTTTATTAATTAACATTAACAAAGATGAATAAATACAGTAACAAATGTTGTGCTCAGTCTAACTAATGAAGCCTTATTGTAAAGTGTTACCATTTTTTATTCACTTTTCTTTTGATTTGGCATGAAATATGACCTCAACATAAATTATTTCAGGATTATCATTTCAATTATTTAGGATGATTCAACCATCCCAAAAAAAATGTGTTATGCCGGGTTTAGACTACACAAGATCAGTCCGATTTTGTGTATATAGTGATAATATTTTTTTTTGTGTGTATATATTTTATAGTGTGTCATAGTTGACGTCATCAACGACGCCATGTCTGCGACGCTTAGCAACAGAAAGATTAGCATGTTTGATTTTTTTTTCCTATTCCACGGCGGGTTCGGTCACATTGACCAATAGGAGCACAGAAGCTCTTCCTACACAGCTTTCGTACACGGCGAAACGAGAGAGAGACGATGGTACTGCCGCTATGGAGGAACGATTTGTGGAAGGCTCTACAGGATCACAGCCGAGGAATAAGAGATAAGACTCTTAAAAAACTGGAAAAATTTGAATATCGTCAAGTTTCATCTGTAAATGTTTATTTTGTTATAAATGTCCGCTGGTTTGTCTAGATCAGACTCTTATTCCTCGGCTGGATCGTGTCGAGACTTTGAAGCTGCACTGAAACTCACATCTGGACCTTCGACCCGTTGGACCCCATTGAAGTCACTATATGGAGAAACATCCTGGAGTGTGTTCCTCAAAAACCTTCATTTCTTTTCCACTGAAGGAAAAATAAAATCTTGAATGACGTGCGGGCGAGTAAATTATCAGGAAATTTTAATTCTGACGCGAACCACTCCTTTAAAGACGGCAAGCAACATGTTTCTTGTCCACGACACAACAAGAACTTAGAGTCAAAATCGCATACCGTATTTTCCGGACTATAAGTCGCACTTTTTTCCATAGTTTGGCTGGTCCTGCGACTTATAGTCAGGTGCGACTTATATATCAAAACTAATTCAGACTGAGATGAACCGAGAAAGCATTAGCGTCTGCACTAGCGAGGGCCTCGAGTTGGCGGAGTCGTTCATCAGCGACACAGAGAATGAAGAACTCAGTGGATTCAGTGATGAGGAATAAGATCGAGAGCTTGGTGAACTTGCTTGTTGGACTCGCTGGCGTATGGTAATTTAGCCTCTTCAGCCTCCCGGGTGTGCTTTATGCTATTGTGGAGCTGAATAACTGTTAATGTGTTACGCTAACATACCGGACACCTATTCAGCATGTTGTTCTGTGTGCTGTTGTGGAGCTGAATAACTTAATTTATTAAATGTCTGTTCTTGGTCTTGGATTTTGTGGAATAAATTTCTAAATAAATGCGACTTACACTCACCTAAAGGATTATTAGGAATACCATACTAATACTGTGTGTGACCCCCTTTCGCCTTCAGAACTGCCTTAATTCTACGTGGCATTGATTCAACAAGGTGCTGAAAGCATTCTTTAGAAATGTTGGCCCATATTGATAGGATAGCATCTTGCAGTTGATGGAGATTTGTGGGATGCACATCCAGGGCACGAAGCTCCCGTTCCACCACATCCCAAAGATGCTCTATTGGGTTGAGATCTGGTGACTGTGGGGGCCATTTTAGTACAGTGAACTCATTGTCATGTTCAAGAAACCAATTTGAAATGATTCGAGCTTTGTGACATGGTGCATTATCCTGCTGTAAGTAGTCATCAGAGGATGGGTACATGGTGGTCATAAAGGGATGGACATGGTCAGAAACAATACTCAGGTAGGCCGTGGCATTTAAACGATGCCCAATTGGCACTAAGGGGCCTAAAGTGTGCCAAGAAAACATCCCCCACACCATTACACCACCACCACCAGCCTGCACAGTGGTAACAAGGCATGATGGATCCATGTTCTCATTCTGTTTACGCCAAATTCTGACTCTAACATCTGAATGTCTCAACAGAAATCGAGACTCATCAGACCAGGCAACATTTTTCCAGTCTTCAACTGTCCAATTTTGGTGAGCTCTTGCAAATTGTAGCCTCTTTTTCCTATTTGTAGTGGAGATGAGTGGTACCCGGTGGGGTCTTCTGCTGTTGTAGCCCATCCGCCTCAAGGTTGTGCGTGTTGTGGCTTCACAAATGCTTTGCTGCATACCTCGGTTGTAACGAGTGGTTATTTCAGTCAAAGTTGCTCTTCTATCAGCTTGAATCAGTCGGCCCATTCTCCTCTGACCTCTAGCATCAACAAGGCATTTTCGCCCACAGGACTGCCGCATACTGGATGTTTTTCCCTTTTCACACCATTCTTTGTAAACCCTAGAAATGGTTGTGTGTGAAAATCCCAGTAACTGAGCAGATTGTGAAATACTCAGACCGGCCCGTCTGGCACCAACAACCATGCCACGCTCAAAATTGCTTAAATCACCTTTCTTTCCCATTCTGACATTCAGTTTGGAGTTCAGGAGATTGTCTTGACCAGGACCACACCCCTAAATGCATTGAAGCAACTGCCATGTGATTGGTTGATTAGATAATTGCATTAATGAGAAATTGAACAGGTGTTCCTAATAATCCTTTAGGTGAGTGTACATGCTGTTTAAATAAACAGGTGAGTGTATAGTCCAGTGCGATTTATATATGTTTTTTTCCTCTTCATGACGCAATTTTTAACTGGAAAATACAGTAATCTGACGATTGTAACAGACAAAAATAGTGTCGTCTGACTCTGAACCCGGCATTAGACAGATCTTTCCCGGCTCATACCTCGAGCGAGCGGTCGTGTCTGAATCCCCACACACACGCGGCCACTGAGACGGGCGAGACGAAGAAGAGCGGCATGAAGACGAGGAGCCAGAAGTGTGTGCCTCGCTGCACACGGTCACACACCAGCACCTCGAAGGTGAGCAGGAGCAAGTGGATCCCCACAGCGATCAGCATGGCTTTAAACTCCACACACGTCTCGCCTTCAGCCCTGAGGACGACACCGACCGCATGACACAACACACTGACAAAGGCACGGTTACAGCTGGTGTTACAGGAGCAGTTCACTTTAAAATTAGCCCATGATTTACTCTCCCTCAAGCCATCCTATAGGTGTATATGACTTTTTCCTTTCGGCCGAATACAATCGGAGTTATATAAAAAAATGTCCTGGCTCTTCCAAGCTTTATAATGGCAGTGAATGGCCGTTTCTGTTTTCTGTTCTCTTCTGTTCGTCTGGAGCACTTTTATCACGGATAGATGCACTTTAATGATGGATAGATGCACTTTTATGATGGATAGATGCACTTTTATCATGGATAGATGCACTTTTATGATGGATAGATGCACTTTAAGCACGGCCGCGCCGCTTTCTCCTCCTTTCCACAAGCGCTTGCGCTCCCGTGGCGTCTGTCGTTGAAAATCTGGCGTCTGTCGCAGTTCATGTTGTTGCTATGCAACCATGAACTGCGCTTTCTATGATGACGACGAGGACGTATCAGCAAAGGATTAATTGATTTCTAGCCCTTGCATTAGCTTTCCTAGGCTACTAGATATATTTATGGAGATGAGAAATAAAAACCCGCCCTCTTCAGCTATGTTCGCCGAGGCATATGCGTGCCTGGATTATTATTTTTTTGACGATGTAGTTAAGGCGGCAGGCGTGTGTTGCTTAGGCGGCCGCCTTAGTTTCAAAGTGCTGCGGGAAACCATGGATAGATGCACTTTTATCAAGGATAGATACACTTTTATGATGGATAGATGCACTTCAAGGATGGATAGATGCACTTTTATCAAGGATAGATACACTTTTATGATGGATAGATGCACTTTTATGATGGATAGATGCACTTTTATCAAGGATAGATACACTTTTATGATGGATAGATGCACTTTTATGATGGATAGATGCACTTTTATCATGGATAGATGCACTTTTATCATGGATAGATGCACTTTTATGATGGATAGATGCACTTTTATGATGGATAGATGCACTTTTATAATGAATAGATGCACTTTTATGATGGATAGATGCACTTTTATGAATGCACTTTTATGATGGATAGATGCACTTTTATGAATGCACTTTTATGATGGATAGATGCACTTTTATAATGAATAGATGCACTTTTATGATGGATAGATGCACTTTTATGATGGATAGATGCACTTTTATGATGGATAAATGCACTTTTATGATGGATAGATGCACTTTTATGATGGATAGATGCACTTTTATGATGGATAGATGCACTTTTATGATGCATAGATGCACTTTTATGATGGATAGATGCACTTTTATAATGGATTATAGATGGACTTTTATGGACTTCAAAACAGAAACGGCCATTCACTGCCATTATCAAGCTTAGAAGAGCCAGGACATTTTTTAATATAACTCCGATTGTATTCGTCTGAAAGAAGATTGTCATACACATATATGATGGCTTTAGGGTGAGTAAAATATGGGGTAATTTTCATTTTAAAGTGAACTATCACTTTAAGCGAACCTGTACAAACCATGCACACACACACAACAATAAGTATTCCACGTGATATTCTTTCATGGTCTATGGACCCTCTAAAGTAGCCTAGTTGGCCCACTGAAAGGCTGATTCTGACCTGTACTGTGGGTTGTGAGCCCAAACCCCAGTGCCCACCGAAGCCCCGATGATGACCATGAGTTTCCAGAGCCAGATGGGCGCAAACACGGCCCAGTAACTCCACTGGATGATGCCATCCAACCTCAGGGACAACAGCACTGAGAAGAGCAGCAGACAGGCGTAGATCAGGAACTTACTGCAGGGAGAGGAGAAGAACAACACACGGATCTGTCAGACTGACTTCTGTCAAGATCACGACACGGGCCTGAGTCTGACTGACTGAGGGAGAACACACGGCACAAGAGGAGCTTTAAACAACTTATGGGGCACTTATGGTCAAGTGTTGAATGATAAAGCACTTTCCATCACTGTGAGGCTGCTAAACTACGCTAAGAGAAATCAAAACAGGCCTGCGCGGTGAACATTAGCAGCTATGCTAACAAGCGTTTTCAAAACACAGCACTGTTTCATTGTACAACAATCACACACACATCTCACCTAGGGTTGAAATCTTGAAAAACACCTCTGAGATTCATGGTTTCCTCTTCAGACCATAGTTTAACGAGGTGAAAAGGAAAGGAAAGGCTGGTTTACTGACTGACTGGCACTCGCTCGTTCACATCAGAGCAGACGATACGAGCGCGACCAAACACGGTGACGTCACGCGCCCTGGCTCCGCCCACTGGTGGCGCTGATGTTTACATTCCACGTCATTATTATAAATAAACAAACCGGTTTCTGTAGATTACCATTGTTATGTAGCGCGATGTTGCGTTTGTACATTTTGTCTGTTTATTTTTTTGCAATCTAATGCGTAATGAACCACGTACACCATTGTTGAGGTTAAACTCTGCATTTGTTTAATTTAGTTACTATTTTACATGAAATTACATTCTTGTGTATTATGATTATGTATACAATGTTACAAAGGTCTTGAATACATTGTTAATTTATTTAAATTGCTGGCAAAATTTGATATACATAAACAGAAATGCTTAAATTCACCCCGAATGTTTAAAGTGTTATTTGGTGTGAAATTTGATGATTTTTTTCTCTTCTCTGAAATTGTTAAAAAAACACAAAAAGTCCTCTGAATGTTTTTAAAATATTATGATATAAATTTACCAATTAATGTCACACATCTTGTATTGCACTTTTTTAAGTTCATGGTTTAATTATAACTGCAGTAAATTTGTATAACCACAGTTTTACTACACAAATACCATGGTTAATTGGTGGTTACCATGTTTTTTCTTTTAGTTTCAGTGTTTCTGTAGATTTTATGAAGGTACATTTAAGACCAAGTAACGAAAATGTAAGAAATAAATTAAAGGGAACACAATACATCAACATGTTCTCCAAATGAATATGGAAATATCTTTTACAGCAGCACCTTCTGATCAAACTGCAAAAAAGTATTCAGTATATCTCAGTATTTCTCTTGTTTTCCAGTACAAATATCTAAAGATTCCTAAATCAAGATACATTTAATTGAGATGTAAAATGACAAGTCTTGTTTTTTTGTGAAAATTTATCAAAATTATGATTTATGACTAAAACAAGAACAAATATCTGCCGACAGGCTCAGAAAAATCAGCTTAATTAGAAGTTTTGACAGATATTTGTTCTTGTTTTAAGCATAAACTCACTTAAAAGTCTTAAATTTTTCAAGACTTAATTTTACATTTACATAAAATACTGAGGAATATATCAGTTTTTTTTGCAATGTGTGCAACATTTAATGCCATGAGTTTATGAATTTAAGACATTCTGCTCTGATTTTAACCAGCCTTAATCTGTGTAAGGGCAAATTAAGACTTTACAGACTCGCTGGTTTTATTTATAGTAAAATCACGGTTAACTTTCATATGGGTTTCCAAAGAAACACAAGAAATGAAATTTTTTTAGCACATAAAAGGTCTATTTACATTAATATACACCAAAGAAAAATTGAGCGACAGAAAGAATGTATGGTTGCAGTTTGAAGCGTGTTTATACACAATCAGCTCCAGTAGAAACAATCATCGATCATTTAATCTCTTAAAACTAATCTTTGATCACCAAAATTACAAATGTAAATGTTTTTTCTGTGAAAAAAATTCTTCATGCCTTAAAATATCTCGAATGTAACTCGACACCCTCACCTCATTTAGTATGCGCGGTTCTATGAATATGCAAATGAGCCCCGCCTCCACTCACTCGCTCAGCTCAGAGATCCACTGGTTGACGATCACACGTTGATCTGATTGGTTACAAGGTCGTTTGTGACGTCAGAAACACCAGCGATTTCAAACCGTGTTTTTGAGACTGTCTTTGGTTCACTGCAGTTTTAAGCAGAAAATACTCAGCAATGCTGTCGACTTATGAACTTACACATGGTTTGTCTTAAAGCGTATTAAAAACACCACATAGACACATAAAAAACATTAAAAGCTGGAGTTTCACCACAGGAGGATTTTAAGACTCAATGTTTTAATGAGCTTTGATGCGCCTCAGTGCACAAGCTCCAGTAAAATCATGGTTAATTTTCATATGGGTTTCCAAAAAATTAGCACATGATAAGGTCTATTTACATTAATATACACACAAAAAAAAAATGTAGCCACAGAGAGAATGTATGGTTGCAGTTTGAAGCGTGGTTATACACAATCAGCTCCAGTAGGAACACTCATCAGCTAATGAGCGATTTTAGGAATGATTGTTTTGACGAGGCTTCAGTGCACGAGCTCCAGCTGGTTGGATGCGAAGGGTAAGACTCCGCTGACGTAATACGCGATGCCGAGCGAGAGCAGAGCGATGACGAGCAGCAGGAGAAGCACGCGCCAGAAGCCCAGATCCTCCACGAACTCCTGCCATGTGGTGCGAAAGCTGGACAACACGCCGTCGCTGTAGTGCAGGTGCGGGTTCAGCAGAGAGTGGCTCTCCATGGCACTGTAAAACACACACACACACACACACACACACACACACACACACACACACACAACAGCCAGGAATAAGTTGTAAGTTTAACAAAGACATTTTACTGTTTCAAACCCCAAGGACCATTTGAGATTTGTAAAGGCAAAGAGGTGCTGATAGTGATCAAGATATGTGGACATCGGGGGTCTACGAATTGTCACACTTTTAGTACGACAGGGAAAGTTGAAATAATCCGATTGGTCAGTTTGAACGTCTCACATTTGGGTTACAGTCACATGGTCACAAGAATATTGCAACTGTTGCCCTGTGTCTTTTATTCTCTGGCTCTTTTTCTTTGCCTCCTCTTTTCTTTGTCTCTCAGGCTACGTCTACATTAGTCCGGATACATTCGGCGTCCACCACTAGCGCTTTCATACTTTTTTCCGACATTTCAGTGTGGATGAGAAACGTTTGGAAAACGCCTGAAAACGCTAAATTCACTTTTACTGCGGTTGTCACTTTTTGAGGGTGAGCAAAAATGCATCGTTTTTGTGCGTGTCCCTTTAAATGCAAATGAGCTGCTGCTCCCGGCACAGGGGGCGGAGCTACAAGAGCTCGTTCTTAGCAGCTTCAATATTACCTCACACACACACAGTGGCGTAGGCAGAAATTGTATTTTGGGTGGGCCAGTGAAAATGTGACTGGGCCTATAGTTTTTCCTAGAAAAAAAATGACTTCAATAATAATTAACATTAATAGACGAACTGAAAAAACAGTTAGCTGCTACACCTTTATATTTGGCAAATCATCATGTTCAACCAACAGAGCTCAATAAAGGCTGGACAAACCAGTATAGACAATAACCTGTCTATTTTATTCTATTCAGCAGTGCAAATACAGTTCACCCGAAAATAAAGTAAGCTAAAATAATAATATCACAGTTAGATCGGCGGCTAAACACGCGTCAGGCTGACGGGGAGAGAGGGAGCAAGAAGCGGCCGGCGCCAGCACCTGACTAGCCTTCTCCTGGGGAAATGAGTCGGAAGAACTGGGCTGTGTGGACTCGGAAGATGAAGGCAGTGGCGTGTCTTCTTCCTCAACTCTCGCTTTTTTTCAAATAGCACATTAAAGAAAGTTGTTTAGCCATTATTGTGGCGCCGACGCCTCTGAGAGTTTTCCTGTCGGAACCCCCAGCAACCATAGCAACCAATAACGTTCCGGAGAGAGGCTTTCTACAACTTGCTTCACCGGTTCAATTTTATTCGGAAAACAAATTAAACAAACACAGCAGTCAACAATTAATCAGGTATATATTAATATATTTTCATAAATACATTTGAATGATAAAAATAAAATAAAAAATGTATTTTTATCAAACTTGCCTGGGCGGGCCAGTGAGTAATGTGGGCGGGCCAGTGCCGCCCTGGCCCAATACTGGCTACGCCCCTGCACACACACACTGAAAATTTCTAAAACTTTTAGCCTTTTATGTTCAAACTGGAGTCAGACAAAGATGGAGAGACTCAAGAAGAAGTGACAACATGTAGAATTCAACAGGACATTTCTTACGTGTCATTATCTTCTAGTCATTGATTAGCATATTCTGTCTTGATAATCTATAAATCGTGTTTGGGGGCGGGGTTTATGTAAATGTTAGGGTTAGTGATGTCACTAACCCATGAAGAAGCTCGTGTAGTTCTACCAGCCGTTTGTTGTAGTCCTTATAAAGCTATTTCTGTAAAAGCAAATCTCTCCCTTTGCTCTGAACATTGAGCGTCGTAACTTTGCAGATGTTGTTTGTGCTCAAACAGCAACACTACACACTAACTAAAGTTAGAAAAGTGAAATCATAATCAACCACCCCTTTAAGGTGTTTACGTGAAGGCTTTTCAGTCCGGATGATTTGTTTGCATGTAAACGTGGCCACAGTAAAGGCACGTGGGGACCCTTCAGCTGTGGCTGTAACGGTTGCGCCCTCACCTCTCACTGTCCGCCATGTGCATCTTCTCCAGGCTGGCGTGCGAGCTGCGGTTGAAGCCCTTCACCTCCTGCTCCTCCAGGCCCTCCAGCAGGCGGAGCGAGTCCTTGTTCACGCCGCGCCTCTTGGCCAGAACCAGCGGAGTCGCTCCGTTGTGATTACTGTTCACATATTAAAACCACATCAATCCTTGTGTTGTGCACGACACTGGAACTAACCGTTTTATAAACAATTACATGTCAGGTTTCCTCAAACCCGTATCAAAAACACCTGAGCAAGAGTTACTGGAGTTATTACATTCAACTACAGGTACAGGCGAGTTTGATCTGGCTTTGAGCTCAACTCTACAGAGCCGGATTTGAGGAACCCTGCACACACACAGGTGAAACTGGAAAAATTAGAATATGGTGCAAAAGTTCATTTATTTCAGTAATTCAACTTAAAAGGTGAAACTAATATACTATATAGACTCATTACATGCAAAGTGAGATATTTCAAGCCTTTATTTGTTATAATTTTGATGATTATGGCGTACAGCTTATGAAAACCTTTTCACAATATTCTAATTTTGAATTTGGGGTTTTCATAAGCTGTAAGCCATAATCAAAAAATTAAAAATATAATCAAAAAAATTTCCATTTCAGGGGTTTGATTATATAGTTTCTAAAGACGTATCATTTTTATTTTTCACATTTACACAAGTGTTTAAAAGTTGTTCATTTTTGATCATTACATTACATGCCTATTCATTTTTACTTGTCTTCATTATAGGGATGCACCGATATGAACACTTTAGCCGATAACTCTTTATATTTGAAAGCCGATAACCGATATATTGGCCGATAAATCTGAATCCAAATTTGTATATGTATCGTGTGAGTGCCTGATTACAAAAAACAAAGTCTCACCATTAAAAGCCATTACACAATTATGATATTCTCATTATATTTTTATGTAGCCGATATAAGACAGACTTGTGCTGTGCGTGTTGAACTTTGCTGTATTTTCCTTTTTTGAAGTGATTCCAATCATATTTCAAGCAATTCAAAACCGTCATGTTGAACAGTGCGCATCTGAAGCGTCTCAGCTGGAGGAAATAATACATTATTTATCGGTTTTAATATATCGGCTAATAACGATAACATTAAAAATGAACATATATCAGCCAATTCCGATATGGTGGCCGATATCATGCATCCCTACTTCAAAACAACAACAACATTTTGTTAATAAAAAAAATATATATAAAACTATATTATGTGCAATTTATATATTTGTTGAAATCAGAGTGTTGATTATTAAATACATTTGATTAATTCATTGATTAGACTATAAATATTTGGTTTTGGTTGTAAAAGCTTGATTTTCACCACAGGGAGACTTTAATATTGAACATGTCAGCTTTAGATGACATTACTAATGTGAAATCGATTTAGAAATGTGTAGGCGTGTTGAATTTTTTTTAATTAGGTATGAAAAGCCACTGACCAGATGTCAATCTTGAGTCCGTTGGACACGAGGAACTGGATGGTGTCCACATGCCCACACATGTGCAGTGCCGTGTTGCCCTGCGAGTCGGTGGCCAGCAGATCCGCGCCGAACTTGTGCAGTAAACAGCAGATCTCCACGTTCCCCCGGGCCGCGGCGAGGTGAAGCCCCGTCCGGCCCCGGCAGTCCCGCGTGTTCGGGTCGACCCCGGACTCCAGGAGCCGCTTGCTGAGAGCCAGATCCCCGTCCACACAGGCCTGCAGCAGCGGCACCGTGGCCTGAAGAGAGTCGCTCACGAACACGTACGACATTTTACACCTGGTGATATCTGAGGTTTGGAAATAAAAGTCCATTTTGAAACAGCCTGACACATCATAATGTTATATTTCACGAATTCCTTTATAATGTTTCAGCCGTTATTAGGAGCAGGGCTGCCGACTCTCACGCTGAATGCAAACTTGGACACTCTTCTCACGCCACACATCCATTTTCTAGTTAGAAAATTAATTCTAGAGAGGAGCATTGTGCTAAATATATGCATTATATTACATATTTATTATATTTTTTACTCTTATATCATTTAAAAATATTATAACATGGTTATAATAACCAAATTATAATAATAGTGTAAGAATGAGTTGTTAATTTTAACCTTCAACCCTCATATTGTGGGTTTACACTCTGTGTTTGGGGTCAGTATGATCCAAAACATTCAGAGCAATTGTATAAAAATATACATTTTAATAATACAAATGATTTATACTGGAATTATAGATTTCTTTTGGAAAAATAAAAAATCGCTTTCCCCATTCATTTTCAATGTGGGGTCTTTTTTTTTTAACATACCTTCAGAACAACCAAATCAAGTCCAGTTTTGTGTGTGTGTTTTAGATGGATTATGTAAAAATAATCACAAAATCTTATGGAACTGAGATAAAGGGAACCATGTTTTCTAACTAAGGAAAGTTTAAATGGGATCATACTGACCCCAAACACAGACCAGCTGATAAGTTCCCTGTATTTATACAGCATTAGTTGAGAGAGATTTGTTTCCTTGAGGAAAATTAACATGTAGGGACTACTGTACCTGATATTTAGATAAATGAATCAATGTTGAATCAAGATTAGATTCTAATCACAAGCTTATGAATCAAATCACTTAAAAGTTGGATGCCCTTGTTAAGACCTCATATTAATGGAACATTTTTATTTTTATATACAGTATATATTCATCATTTGTCAAACCACAAGGCCACGAATGAACTGCACAGTGTTAAAGGTGCTCAAAAATGCTTATCTAAAGTACACAATTGAACCTTAAATCTCTGTTTAGCAAGTATTTATGATGGATGCTGTATGCAACAACCACATAATAGGTTAAAGCTTCATAAATTGTAAAAGTATATTAAATATAGGTTATATAATGCTGGGAGATGTAACGTTGCTTAGATTACATGGCAGTGTTTCAATGATCAAAACAAAACGAGCTAACGGAATAGCTTTGTCAAGCTAGTATGCTAATAAACAAAAACAAACAAAACGCACGACTGTTACCAATAATACCAACCTCCTTTATAATACTAAAGAAGATTAATCAATACCTCAGATTGATATCTCGAAGATATATTCCGCTGCTTCCCGGCCTCTGTTGTTGGAAAATAGAAATGAAATGACGTAAAAAGATGGAGGGCCAATAAACTACAAGCCCCAGTATTTGTTATGATTGACTAGTATTCGACTTCCGCGTCTCAGCCTCAAATTCTGGTCATTGTAGTTTTTATGGCACCGTCAACTATTGGAACGACTCAGACTTCGACTACATTACCCACAGCGCACCGCGATGTATTTGTATCCGATGACGGCCGAGGATGGAGGCAGGTAGGGAATTTATGGTTAAAATAAATACGAAATTGGTCTACAAAGTATCGATTAATTCCACCGACAATGTTCAGGTGACGTCTTAAGTTATAAAAGCATCGACAAAAGTCTAGTAATATCTACTAGGGATTCTTCCAGAGGATATTTCGTAACTGAGTTTCAAGTTTTCTCATTGTTCTACAGTGGCCTGTGAATCTCTGACTTACAAATGCAGACAAATAGAGTTTGTTTATTCCACGAGTCCCTGTTGTTGTTGTTCACAGTTATTACTCTATACGTCGTTGGCATTGACATCAACAAATGACCGTGGTAATACCATGTTTGTGGACATATACCATGTTTTGAAGATATGTACCATGGTATTTATAAGTACCCAGCAAATACAAAGTACATGAACATGTTATTATTATGGTATTACCATTGCTTCATCAGGATTTCATGGTGACAGAAAGTGAAAGCAATGCATGTTGACAATGTGTCGCAAATCTAATCTTTCCAGTTCTAGCCAAGTATGAGAATCAGTTTTCCGAGTATCTAGAAGAGCTTCCTGATGCAGACGAGCCAGTGTGGATCCTGGGAGAATGTTATAATGCTAAAACACGTAAGACATGCCACAAGTTCATAATGCAAAATCAGTTCAATATTTCAACACATTCACTATTATAGCAGTATTAGTTTACCACTAATTAAGATATTACATTTTGGTTAAACTTAAGGTGTCCTTGTTACAATCATGTAATTACACAAGTAAGTACTGTGTAATATTAATTAACAACATGTGCTAACCTTAAGGTTTGGTTGAGGTTTAGTTGCTTGTAATTATGTATAATTTACTGTAATTACTATAGTAAATACTTGTAATCAACTGTGGTTATTTTGATGGCCGATGCTGAGCATGGTGAGCTCTTTCGCCATTATCCTGAACGTTGTATTTGCATTAATTTCATGTGAACTATGAATATAGCCCTTTAACAAAAAGGGAGTAAACACTGTATCCAACAGTGCCCTCGTTGATCTGGCAAGTCTGTGTGCGCTGGGAACGAATTAGGGATGCACCGATTATATGAACATTTTGGCCGATACGATAACCGATAATTCTTTATGTTTGAAAGCCGATAACCGATATATTGAACGATAAATCTAAATCCAAATTTTTATATCATTTCTGAGAGTCTGATTACAAAACAAAAGTCTCAACATTAAATCCATTTCCCAAACACACAATTATAATGTTCTCATTATTATTTTATGTAGCCGATATGACATGTTGCTGCACATGTTGAACTTTACTCTATTTTCCTTTTTTGAAGCAATTCCAATCATATTTCAAGCAATTCAAAACTATCATGTTGAACAGTGCGCATCTGAAGCGTCTCAGCTGGAGGAAATAATACGTTATTTATCGGCTTTATTATATCAGCCGAATTTTTTTATCGGGCCGATAACGATAAAATTAAAAATGACATATATCGGCCGATACCGATATGGTGGCCGATATATCGTGCATCCCTAGAAAAAAAATATATTCTCAAATAATAAAATAAAGCGCTGGATTCTCAGCAGTGTCGAAAATAAAAGTCACTTATCAGGAAAACAGAAAAACAAATTGGCCGATAATGATTATATATCGGCCAACGGATAAACGTACAACAAATACACTGTAAAATAGTGTTACTTAAATCCTTCAGCTAAAACTAACATAATTTCATCTCTTCCAGAGAAATCAGAGCTGCTCTCGGATGTGCGATCGCGACTGTGGTTCACATACAGGAAAAAGTTTTCTCCTATAGGTAAGCCTAGTCTAAAGAAGTGGATCTGATTCAAACCAGGGCTTGCTGATTACAGGACGCTCAGTGTGTTAGTGAGCAGAGAAGTGTGTCCGAGGGCAGGGGTTGTCTGTTTTTTACTCACTTGCCTTTAATAATCAGTCATTTGTGTCATGTTTTTTTTTAGCTATGTATTTTACGTTTACATTTATGCATTTGGCAGACGCTTTTATCCAAAGCGACTTACATTGCATTTCAAGATACACATTTACATTCTTTTCAATTCTTGCTTTGCCTGGGAATTTTAGGAATGTTGTCTTTATTAAAGCTGCGGTATGTATTTGTTCCTCTTTGTCGCCATCTCTGTTCGAAATCTGCAATTGCAGTCATTCGCGGGATTATCAACTTTACGTGAGTTGTGCTTCGGCACGGCACAGCGCGGATGAACACAGTGTTTGAGGAGAGTGTGTGTCTGTGAGTCGCCGCCGGTGTGGATACTGGCGTTCACAGTCACAGATTATACTTTTTGGAAGTATGACCAACATATGAATTTTCACCCTAAAATGTCTGAACAAGTGACATCCACTTTTGTTCTGACCAACTAACTGGAAAAAAAAGCATTGCAGTAAATCGCTTAATAGCACATCAAACCGTGCAAACTATACTTTGTTCTCTAAATTGTTAATGTTCAACGTCAGCATTGCGTGAGTACATGTAATGCCCTTCCGATATTATCCTTGTTTCCGCATGGGCCGTTGCAGTCTCTTTTTCCAAACTCTCAGTCCGAAGTCTTCTGCATGTTACAGCGGGTGAGTCTCTAGTTGTCTCTGGTGATTGTCGTTTGAACATTTCTGGATCTGCCATCAAATTGATAAGTTTAATTATATGAAGTGCTGTGAGAAAAGGCTATAAATCTCCAGCATCCTCACACTCACAGCTACTAGCCGAGACTCTTCTTTATGTGATGTGTGTCTACAGGTGTGTGTCTACAGGTGTGAGTGCAGATGTGTGTGTACAGATGTGTGTGTACAGATGTGTGTCTACAGGTGTGTGTGTACAGATGTGTGTGTGTACAGATGTGTGTCTACAGGTGTGTGTGCAGATGTGTGTGTGCAGATGTGTGTCTACAGGTGTCTGTGCAGATGTGTGTGTACAGATGTGTGTCTACAGGTGTGTGTACAGGTGTGTGTGTGCAGATGTGTGTGTACAGATGTGTGTCTACAGGTGTGTGTGCAGATGTGTGTGTACAGATGTGTGTCTACAGGTGTGTGTGCAGATGTGTGTGTACAGATGTGTGTCTACAGGTGTGTGTACAGGTGTGTGTGTACAGATGTGTGTCTACAGGTGTGTGTACAGATGTGTGTGTGCAGATGTGTGTGTGCAGATGTGTGTGTGCAGATGTGTGTGTACAGATGTGTGTCTACAGGTGTGTGTACAGATGTGTGTGTACAGATGTGTGTGTACAGATGTGTGTACTGATGTGTGTGTACAGATGTGTGTGTGCAGATGTGTGTGTACAGATGTGTGTCTACAGGTGTGTGTACAGGTGTGTGTGTACAGATGTGTGTGTTTGTACATCAGTGTGTTTGTACTGATGTGTGTGTACAGATGTGTGTCTACAGATGTGTGTGTGCAGATGTGTGTGTACAGATGTGTGTGTACAGATGTGTGTGTGCAGATGTGTGTGTACAGATGTGTGTGTGCAGATGTGTGTGTGCAGATGTGTGTGTGCAGATGTGTGTGTACAGATGTGTGTGTACAGATGTGTGTGTACAGATGTGTTTGTACAGATGTGTGTGTACAGATGTGTGTGTACAGATGTGTGTGTGCAGATGTGTGTGTGCAGATGTGTGTGTGCAGATGTGTGTGTGCAGATGTGTGTGTACAGATGTCCACCAGAAATCCACCAGAACCACTGGAGTTACAGACATTATTACAAGCTACGGCAAGCAGAGAGTTTTGAACACTGGCTGGTTATGTACTCGCTCAAACATTTATTTTGGAAAATTTTAAACCCCACAAAGTTACGGACTGGAGCTTTAATGTTCTACTGTTCTACTAATGTTTTACTCTTCCCCATGTCTGACGTGTTGCTGTTTTCTGATGTTCTGTAAAGCACGATGGTCCGCTCCGGCTGTATAGATAAAGGTTGGCTGTGTGTGTGTGTGTGTGCCCCGCAGGAGGAACAGGCCCTTCGTCAGATGCGGGGTGGGGGTGTATGCTCCGCTGTGGACAGATGATCCTGGCGCAGGCGTTGATCTGCAGACACCTGGGACGAGGTAAGCCATCGCCTCACAGATCGCGTAGGCGCTGAAACGGGTTACGATAATAGTGTCATTGACGTTTTAACGATGTGCGATCTGACGTTATTGAGTATCAATATCATAGTATTAATATCACATGAAGATGCCATTTTTCTCCAAGTATCAGCATGGTTATGGTTACAAAAACTGTTCAGTAAACAAGAAGTTAAAGGGTTAGTTCACTCCAAAATGAAAACTCTGTCAGTAATTACTCTCCCTCATGTTGTTCAACCCCATAAGACTTTCGTTCATCTTCGCAACACAAATTAAGATATTTGTGATTAAATCTGAGAACTGGATCACTCCTCCATAGGCTTATAAGGGATCGAAACTGGCCGGCCCAGAAAAGTTATTAAAGACATTGTTAAAATAGCCCTAAAATAGAGTGAGTTCACGTAGTGTAACAGCGCAGCGCTTCTGTTGTACGTCACACACATCACACACACACGACCAGCGTTGGCCAATAGTGAGCCTGCGTGTGACGTACAACAGAAGCGCTGCGCTGTTACACTACGTGAACTCACTCGAGGCCCACAGAGAAGGAAATGAAGAGTTGAATAAAGTCGTTATTTTTGTTTGTTTTTTGCGCACAGAAAGTATTCTCGTCGCTTGATAAACTTAAGGTTGAGCCGCTGTAGTCACTCGGACTATTTTAACGATGTCTTTAATAACTTTTCTGGGCCGGCAAGTTACACTGACTGTTTAATGCAGCTCAGATGCAGTTACAAATGCATTTATAATGTGTATAATAATAATACATAATGTTTGTTTTTAATGTTTTAAACATCAAGGGCCCTATCTTGCACCCGACGCAAATGACTTTGTACACTGACGCATGTATCATTCCTATTTTGCACCCGCGCAAAGCGGACTTTTCCCTCCACAGACACACGTCGGTTAACTAAGAAATACACTTGCGCTCCCCGGGGCGGTTCAGCGCAAAGAGGAAGCGTGTTCTGGCGCAAACTTTCCCTCATGCTATTTTGCTGTTCTATAAAACAATTGCGCCACTGACCAGAAAAAACCTAGTCTAAAGTCAGTGGCGCGTTGTTCATTATGCTATTTTAAGGGCGCATGCTTGGCCATAATCAATGTGTAGCGTGTGCATAATGCGCATACACTTTGATTCTCTCATCTAAGCAGCAGTTTTCATTTTTGCAAATCATACATTATTACGATAGATAGATAGATAGATAGATAGATAGATAGATAGATAGATAGATAGATAGATAGATAGATAGATAGATAGATAGATAATTTATTATAAAAGCATGTAGCTTACACATTTACCCAAATTATCATACGCCTGTTTAACAGAAGTTAATTTGGGTGGGTTTCTCCATCCCCAATGTCACTTCTCTGTGTTTTACGGTCCTGACGAGAACGTTGCTCTCCTCGGCTGTGAACCGCTCCTGGCGCGCGCCTGGCAAATCCGCCGTTATAATAGGAATCCGCTTTAGAACAAGCGCGCCTGCTCTTAAAGGGAATGTGAGATGGCGCTCTGATTGGTTTATTTCACGTTACGCCCAAACCACACCTATGAATAATGAAGCTACTTCAGACCAACCCCTTTTAGATTTGCATCAGGCGCAAGAGTCATTTATCCCGCCGGGAAAATAGCAACAGCGCCGGGATCCGCCCACAAAGTTACTTGCGCTTTACGCTTTGACACTTGCGTTTCAGATCGTTAAAATAGGGCCCAAAGCGTTGAATATAATAATGGCGATAATATTGTAATTGTCATTACATTGATATTAAATTAACATCACATTGTAATTGTCGTTTGAGCGATGTGACGTTATTGAGTATATTACATTATAAAAACACACCTAGAGAGTGCACACATACACTACGTGATCTAGTCTATTAAAATGGATTTATAATGCACCCAATATTCAAGATAAAGGGGCAAAACTACCTTTGTATGTCTTTTAGATTTATATAATTTAATATAGTTGAAGTCCCCCTGTAGTCGATCATTTTATCCCTTAAAATGTCACCAAAATTACATTTCCTTGAAAAAAAATTCTTCATGCCTTAAAATATCTTGAATGTAACTCGACACCCTCGCCTCATTTAGTATGCGCGGTTCTATGAATATGCAAATGAGCCCCGCCTCCACTCACTCACTCAGCTCAAAATCCACTGGTTGACGATCACACGTTGATCTGATTGGTTACAAGGTCGTTTGTGACGTCAGAAACACCAGCGATTTCAAACCGTGTTTTTGAGACTGTCTTTGGTTCACTGCAGTTTTAAGCAGAAAATACTCAGCAATGCTGTCGACTTATGAACTTACACATGGTTTGTCTTAAAGCGTATTAAAAACACCACATAGACACATAAACAACATTAAAAGCTGGACTTTCAGCTGGATTTGACTTTGAGAGTCAAATGCTTCGTTCCTGAATAAATCTGTTGAATCTCAATGACTCATTAACACTGATTTGCTGCCACCTACTATTTCAAATATCAATATTCAATGTCTTATGTTTAAAACATCAGCACATAATTTCTGCATGTGTAACTGCAGGTTAAACACATTCATGTCCCTCTGAACAGTCTGTGTAAATGCATATAAACGCCACATCAGATGCAGCTTCTGTGTTTCCTATTGATTATATGATTGATTTTGATTAAATGTAAGAATTTTGATACAAAAGATGATGCATACCAGTGGCGTAGCCACGAGGGGGCCTGGGTGGGCCTAGGCCCCCTCATTTAAATGTCCGGCCCCCTCAGATTTCTGATTGCTTAAAAAAAAAAAACTTTAGGAGGCAAAAATATTTTTTAGTGATTAAGGGTGTGCCTGTTTGTTTCAGAATTGGTGATGACGGCAATGACGTGAGTCAAATGTGACGGTTCCTAACATAACCGTCGTCGTCCGGGGGAGGGGGGGTTATAGGACGTTCGGTTGAATAACTGTTCGTCTGTTATGGGACAACTCGCTCTTAAAATGAACAGCAAGACAACTAGAAGTGAATGTGCTTTCCATTAAATGAATCACACACAGTAAACAAAACTTTAACAAATTAACTTTGCCATTTAGACGCGCAAACTGCGTGCCGGTGCGGTGAGACATACATGCTCGGGCAGATTCGGCTGGAAGTCGGTCATCCTCGGACGCGGCGCCGCGCGCGCTGTTACAAAAAAGCCATGCACACAGCCAAGCGAAATGGGGTCTTGCCGGTCTTGCGCACCCAACGCGTTTTTTTGCCGAGCGCACCTTCGCGCTCGTGCGGACGCGTCGAGTACAAACAAGGCTTACTCCGTGTCAGCGCGCGCTCTGATCGGTAAAGGGGCACAGACCTCTCCCGAATCATCTCCAGCACTCAGCCTCCGAATCCGAAGCACCACTAACTCCGCCTCCGTTTCCCTCGTAAGCTGATATTAGTATTTAAACATTCTCTATGATAAAAAATGTTTTAAAAAATATTTTAATATTTTACGGTTTAATATACGCACGGTTTTGCCGGTTATAGAGTTCTAATGACGGTGTTCAACTATAACCGTCGGTCTCATGGTTAACGTCACACCCTCAGTGCGCAAACCAAAGTAATACTAGGCCTATCCACCGGATGAAGAAGGGTTGGCTCTTTGTCTCCACAGTAGCCTACATAAAATATTCATTTTATTTTATTTATTTTTCGTGTTCGCATTTATGAGGAAAAAACAATGTTATATGGACGTGTTCTCCATTGCGGACGCGACGCGCTCTGAAAGCGGCACTAAAAGATGCTTTAAAACTTTCACAGAGACATCAAACAGAAAGCACTTTAACCTGAATTTTAAACTTTCTTTAACCTGAATTTCGTTTTGTATTAATTGTATCTTAATTTTAATCAATGTTTCATCAACTTTAATGACTTTAACAGGATTTAATAAATAGGCCTACCGAACCGAAACTCAGCATATAAGGTAGGCTACCCTACTTGCCTCACATGTCTACTTTTAAACAGAACAATTCAAAACGAAAGAAAACAGACTACAGACTGCTCTCTGCTTATGTAATCCGTATGAAATGTGCATTTCTCTCTGGCGCGTTCACTACTGAAGATCGCGAGTCAGCATCGTCAACTTCATCTTAGCCGACAAAGAAAACACTTGTTTATTAATAAACAATTAAAATATCTCCTTGCTATATTTTTTACATATTCAAAATCATTACTTTTGCCGGTTCTTTGTGACAGCTTTTAGGTGCTTTATTGGCAGCGCCACCCTTACATGTTACACGAGTCGCCACCGCATCACCGCACCCACCAGAATAGGCCTGTATATATAAAATTCTGGCTATATATACAAATCTGGCTATATATATATATATATATATATATATATATATATATATATATATATATGTTGCCCCCTCATTTAAAGACGGGACCCCCCCAAAATAAAATTCTGGCTACGCCCCTGATGCATACATTTAATTAGCTGGCTTTATAAAGTTAAAAATGCCCATAAAAGGTAAAAAATCCATTTAAACTTATTGGAAAATGTCATTTCTGTCACTGCTGTGAACTGACCACCGCACAGAGTATAAAAAAAAAATCTAAAACTTTAGTAGTCAGTCCTAAACCTGTGAAGGGATCAACACAACACACTCAGCAAAATAGCGTCTAATTATCGTTATCGATAAAATCCCAGAAAATATTGAGATATTATTTTTTGCCAATATCACACACCCCTAGTTATGCTACTCATACTTATATATCCCAATACAAAAATGCATCAATATCGTGGATAGTTCACCCAAAATAAAATGTCTGTTTTAGTGTCAGTACGACATTAAACTACTATATATAATGTTGAATATAATGTATAATAATGCAATGGGGGAATATTTGTGGTCCTGATAATGCCAGATGTCTGATGTTACCAGTAAAAGTGGCCGACATTATATTAAATATATCTAGTCAGTGACAGAGATCATCATATTCATCTACAATAATTCAGTATTTTCAGCTTCAGAATCATGAATATTGTTATTCTGGTGTCTCTATTGTCCTGTGCTAAGTCCAAGACTATTCATTTACACACACAATGTAACACCTAATTTAGCATTTTAATCAACAGTTAATTTTTTGTTCACCTTTTCTCATATGTCTTGGAGTATCGCAATAATATCGTATCGTGAGTTCAGTGTCGTGATATGTGTGGAATCGTGTCATGAGGGCATCGCTACACCCCGGGTTTTGATGCTTCTCTACTTCCCTGTTCTAGACTGGCGGTGGGATCCAGAGAAACATCAGCCCAAAGAGTATCATCGTATCCTGAGCTGCTTTCTAGACAAGAAGGACAGCTGCTACTCGATCCATCAGATGGGTGAGGCGTGTGTGTGTGTGTGTGTGTGTGAGTGAGTGCTGCTGGGAAACTCAAACAACAGCCCATTTGGCAGCACACTGTCAGTCAAGAGTGTTATTATTGGGCCTGGTCTCTCAATGTCCTCTGCACATGTTTAATTTGAAACCATTAGTTAAGAGCAAGTGGACATCTATCTGAAGCTTTGTGTGTAAGTGTGTGTGTGTGTGATGTGTGTGTGTGTGTGTGTGTGTGTGTGTGTGTGTGTGTGTGTGTGTGTCTGTGTGTTTGTGTGTGTGTGTGTGTGTGTGTGTGTGTGTGAGAGTGAGTGAGTGAGTGAGTGAGTGAGTGAGTGAGTGAGTGAGTGAGTGAGTGTGTGATGTGTGTGTGTGTGTGTGTGTGTGAGTGAGTGAGTGAGTGAGTGAGTGAGTGAGTGAGTGAGTGTGTGTGTGTGTGTGTGTGTTGTGTATTGTGTGTCCTGTCCTGTGAGTGTATGTGTGTGTGTGTGTGTGTGTGTGTGTGTGTGTGTGTGTGTGCTGTACAGCACAGTGGTACTAAAGTCTGTGTATTGTGTGTCCTGTCCTGTGAGTGTGTGTGTGTGTGTGTGAGGGCTGTACAGCGCAGTGGGACTAAGGTCTGTGTATTGTGTGTCGTGTGTGTGTGTGCGTGTGTGTGTGTGTGTGTGTGTGTGTGTGTGCTGTACAGTGCAGTGGTACTGAACTCTGTATTGTGTGTGTGTGTGTGTGTGTGTGTGTGTGTGTGTGTGTGTGTGTGTGTGTGTGTGCTGTACAGTGCAGTGGTACTGAACTCTGTATTGTGTGTGTGTGTGTGTGTGTGTGTGTGTGTGTGTGCTGTACAGTGCAGTGGTACTGAACTCTGTATTGTGTGTGTGTGTGTGTGTGTGTGTGTGTGTGCTGTACAGTGCAGTGGTACTGAACTCTGTATTGTGTGTGTGTGTGTGCTGTACAGCGCAGTGGTACTGAACTCTGTATTGTGTGTGTGTGTGTGTGTGCTGTACAGCGCAGTGGTACTGAACTCTGTATTGTGTGTGTGTGTGTGTGTGTGTGTGTGTGTGTGCTGTACAGCGCAGTGGTACTGAACTCTGTATTGTGTGTGTGTGTGTGTGTGTGTGTGTGTGCTGTACAGCGCAGTGGTACTGAACTCTGTATTGTGTGTGCAGCTCAGATGGGCGTTGGCGAGGGCAAGTCTGTGGGAGAATGGTATGGACCGAACACAGTGGCGCAAGTACTCAAGCAAGTGTCTTTTCTTCTATGCCAAACATTCTTGAAAATGCTTTTTTTACATTTCCAACTTTTTTAAAGTCCAGCTGTAGTCAATCGTTTTATAAACTGAAACTCATCTTTGATCCCCTAAATCACATATTTAAACGTTTTTTCTTTGGAAAAAAATTCTTCACGCCTTAAAATAGCTTGAATGTAACTCGACACCCTCGCCTCATTTAGTATGCGTGGTTCTATGAATATGCAAATGAGCCCCGCCTCCACTCACTCACTCAGCTCAGAGATCCACTGGTTGACGATCACACGTTGATCTGATTGGTTACAAGGTCGTTTGTGACGTCAGAAACACCAGCGATTTCAAACTGTGTTTTTGAGACTGTCTTTGGTTCACTGCAGTTTTAATTTAATTTATATGTTTTTTAGACATATAAACGACATTTAAAACTTGATTTTCATCACAGCGTGTGTGATGAAACACTTTAAGTGTGTAATGTTGCTGTTTGAGCATGAAAAAGCTCTGGAAAATTACAAAGTCACTCCCATTTCCCAAATACGCTCGACCAATCACAACACACTGCTCCAGCCGACCAATCAGAGCACAGTGTGCTTTTCAGAAGGCGGGGCTTCATAGAGACAGGAAGTAAACAGAGCGTTACTGACAGACTGGGAAGAGAGGAGCCGCAATAATGGAGAATATGGGGAAAATAATCAACATTCAAGCATGAAAACATGTTCTAGTAGACTCAAACTACATCGAGGCTGTGAAAAAGGACATAATTGTAAAACAAATAAAACAAGAAAAATAAAACACCCTACAATATTGTTTTAAAGTTTTATTGAATAAACGCTGTGAATAGAATTTCCTGCAATTTCTTCTAGCTTTATTATTATTATTATTTTTAAAGAGGACGGTGATTATAACTGTCAAGCTCCATAAAAGTATTCAATATGATTTGTGAGATTTATTATTCGAACGTATTTCTCCTGTTTTACTGGATTTGCATTGGCTCCCAGTTAATTTTTTTTACTTTTAACTTACAAAGCACTTCACAAGCTCTCCTTCATCTCTTCTAGATCTTGTTCATACACACACACTCGCATTTTAAGATCGGCTTCTGCACTTACACTTGTTCTTCCACACACTCGGACGACTTCCTTTGGGTCACGAGCTTTGGTTAACTCACTTCCTGTTAAAGTTCGTAACAGTTCTAGTCTTTAAATCGCGTCCTAAAATCTGTTTAGGCTTTTATGTGATTTAATGTGTGTTGCTGTACTGGTTTTATTGTTTATTGTCATTGCTTTTATGGGTTTTGTAAGGTGTCCTTGAGTGCCATGAAAGGCGCCTATAAATATAATGTATGATAATATTAATAATAAAAAGTCTTGTCGTTTAAATGCAAAAGTTGTGGTGAACTAATGGCTAATATGTGTTTGCTGGCAGGAAACTGGCCCTGTTTGATGACTGGAATACTCTGGCTGTGTACGTGTCGATGGACAACACAGTCGTGATTGAAGACATCAGTAAGTGTCTTTTTCTGATTAGTCAAATCACAATTACAGGTGAAACTGGAAAAATTCTAATGTCTTGCAAAAGTTCATTTATTTCAGTAATTCAACTTAAAAGGCGAAACTAATATATTATATAGACTCATTACATGCAAAGTGAGATATTTCAAGACTTTATTTGTTATAATTTTGATGATTATGGCTTACAGATATGAAAACCTTTTCACAATATTCTAATTTTGAATTTGGGGTTTTCATAAGCTGTAAGCCATAATCATTAAAATTATAACAAATAAAGGCTTGAAATATCTCACTTTGCATGTAATGAGTCTATATAATATATTAGTTTCACCTTTTAAGTTGAATTACTGAAATAAATGAACTTTTGCATGATATTCTAATTTTTCCAGTTTCACCTGTGTATAATACAGATTGTTTTAAAGCATCAAAATAAGTGTAAATGTTGCAAAGTTCTGTTCTCATCCGATGGTGTGTGTGCAGTAAAATTGATCATATTACTGAATATTAATTGTGTTTTAAACCACAACTAAGCAAGCCAAAGGCGACAGACACGAGCTGTTTTCATCCACATATTTTTATGCAAATTTTTGGATATTGCACAAAAGAATGCTTAATGGAAATGCATAATTTTGAAAAATGTGGATAAAAAACTTGTGCGCTCAATCGAGCCGGATAAATATTGGTATCCGATAAGACGACATGCACACAATGGAAACAAATATATAATAAAAAATAAAATAATGATATTTGGATAACTGGAATCGCAGCGTCTCTAATGTTGGTTTGGTGTTTCTGAAACGCCGGAGTCGAAGTGTGTGATCAGAATGATTGGGTGTAATTCCCTCCAGAAGCGTCTCTCACACACACATAGGGCTGGGTATCGTTCAAAATCTTTCGATCCGGTGCCAATTTCGATACCTCAGTTTCGATACCGGTTCCTAACGATACTTTTTTTGATACCAATTTTATGAAATCCATTTTAACAAGATTACATAACACATTACCTCAGAAAAACTTTGGTTTTATTTTTTCAGTTTGACTCATGCTCCTTAGCCAGTGCACAAAGGAACAAAAAATGTTTTATAAAGAGCTCATGCTCACAAAGCTGAAATTTTTAAAATAAAAAATACAGTAAAACTTGTAATATTGTGAAATAGTATTACAATTTAAAATCTTATTTGAATATATTTCAAAATGTAATTTATTGAAATGAATTGAATTCAAAGCTGAATTTTCTAAATCATTACTTCAGTGTCACATGACCCTTCAGAAATATGAAAACAGTTTGCTGCTTAATATTTTGGAAACTGATACATTTTTCATGATTCTTTGATGAATAAAAAATTCAAAAGAACATCATTTATTTAAAAACGAAATATATTGTAACATTACACATGTTTTAATGTCACCTTTGATAACTTTAATGCATCCTTGCTGAAAAGAAATTCTGACTAACCAACACATTTTTGAACGGCAGTGTAGGCCTACATTCAGTAGGTTATTATTGCAGTATAAACACTGTCAACAAGGTATCTCTTCATTTACCAATCGAAGAGGAGCAACTTTTATGTTAACTCCACTGTCAAGGTCTTCATTTGTCGTGGTACCGGTCTTTGCAATTATTTTACCGCAAATACTGCATCGCGCGCTGTTGGCATCGAGCCTGGAGAAATGTACCCACACTTTTGATCGACTTTTCCACATCTTTAAGGTATTATGTGTGTGTGCTCGCGTTTCATGAATATGTGCGGGGAGAGTTTGTGTGTGTGTGTGTGTGTGTGTGTGTGTGTGTGTGTGTGTGCTCGCTTGTCATTGAGTATGTGGTCGCGTCTCATATAAATATGCGCGTGGAGAGTTTGTGCGTGCACGCGCGCGTCTCATATGAGTATGTGCGCGGAGAGTTCCACGCGTCTTGTGTGTGTAGAGTTTGCGTGTATGTGCATTTCATATGTATTTGTTTGAGCACTGACGTTGACGAGTTAACTCCTTAGGTATCGAAATCTGGAACCGAACAACATGTCATTTTTCGATACTCGATAGTATCGAGGCAATTCGGTCGGTACCTAAAAAGTATCGAACTCGGTACCCAGCCCTACACACACACACACGAGTGTGTTCCCGAACACCAGCATCCGAACGCTAGAGAACACGACAGCGTTTACTGAGTTTCGTCTGACGCTCGAGACACACTCGTTTATGATGGAGGGAAGAAGAGCAACTTCCATTTTTATTACTAATTTCCCTGGAGTTGATGATTTTGTTCTCTTGAACACATGAGCTGATTCTCTCTACACACACCGCGGGTCTCCTTACATCGACATGTTTCTAAAGTGGCCCTGAGCGGACACACGCGTTTCGTCACTATGTTGTTCTTCGTGGAAAGAAGCGAGCGAATAAAACACTGACACAATGATGAACAACTAACAATAATATTCGCAATAACATATCGCTTTACTGAATAATTAAGAAAACCTAATTTCCTAATTAATCTTTGTAAAGAAACCTCATTGTTTAACTGGCTACTCTCTGCTGTCTCAGACGACGACATCACTTCCTGTCGGCCACCGTAACTTCTGTTGGGTGCAATTCACCACCTCACCACTAGATGCGGCTAAAAATTACACACTGCACCTTTAACTCTTCTTGTTTCTCTCTTCCACTCTCGACGAGCAGAGAAGCAGTGCCAGCAGCCGGGCCGGGGGTTCAGGCCCAGGCCCGATCCCTGTGATCGGGAAGAGGAGTGTGTGTCGGGCCGGAGCGCTTCAGAGGCTCTTCATGTTCACACACAACGGCCCCTGGACTGGAGGCCCCTGCTCCTGGTCATTCCTCTGCGAATGGGCATCAACAGCATCAACCCCGTCTACATTCAGGCCTTCAAAGTACGACGCTTCTCTGATGTTCAGCCCAAGTGCATGATCTCGATGGCCCTTCATGCATCACATGTTTCATATCTTCTTTTACCAGGAGTGTTTCAAGATGCCTCAGTCATGTGGTGTTTTAGGAGGAAAGCCCAACCTGGCCTTTTATTTTATTGGATTTATTGGTGAGTTTTCTCAATCAAACTCTGATGATTCTCCCGCAACAGCCGTGTTTCCACTGTCGGGCCAAAAGCGAGTGTGTTAGTGTGTGCCAGTCGCGTTTCCACTGTCACTTCCCGGGCGAACGACGGATGACTTCATATATACAAGCTAACATCTCCCTTGTGCATCCTTATGGACATTTATGTCCTTTTCAGTTTTGTTTTTTTGATCACTTTGCCTGTGTTAATGCTAACTGCATAAAATGTGGCACAGGTGTGTATTTAAATCTTTTTTTGCACTAGCTACACAAAATACTCCCTCTCAGCGCCTTTTGGACAAAAATGTCCCCATTAAAACCCATTAAAAAAATAATAATCCCAGGGCCATTTAACTATGAAATGCTGAAATCTTTGTTAAGAGGCTTTCATTCTGTTGGCAAGGCCAAAGAGTATAGAAGAACAAGAGGCGAAACTCTGATGCTTTTCTGGTAACAGCCACTAGGTGGCGCTTCGGCAGCGCGGCCGCCATTTTGGGGTGAAAATTCCAACTGGAGTTACTGAACAACAGCACAGATAACAGCTTTTTTAGGTAGTTTTTTCTTGCATTGGTGAGTATTTCCATTTTATGCAACTTTACACATTTACTACTATTAGTTACCAACTCCACTAGGCCTGAAATATATTTTGTACGTTTTAATCCCCTGGATCATGCTACAAACATGATGATCTTATAGAATATGATGCTGCTGCATTGCTGTGTCCATAATCCTATAACTTTAATTGCCACTTTGGACAGTGGCTGTGTTTTTTTGTTTACATAGTCTTGCTTTTAGTACAATTTATTTGCTGAATTCATTTATTTCATTGATAACTTATTTTTGTATGCAACGTGTAGGCTACCTCCTAGGAAACGGTCTAACGTTATTATAACTTTATGAACTGAGATCACTTTATTCTTACCTGTCACACTTAATATGGAGAGTAATATGACGTTAATTAATTAAATCCTTGAACTTCCCTGTCTCAAGTTATGTGGGGGGAAAGCCTGGTTAAGTAGCAACTTCTTTTTACTGCTATAACGTTAACTGTTGTGAGTTAAAATAATCACCTAATTATTTCAACCTAAAAATGACCTCTGCACCGGGCTAAATATATGTAAAAATATATGACTGCCGAGTCGCTTTCACCCCAAAATGGCGGACGCGTAGGGCTGCTGCTGGGCGCTGGTGTTGCAATGGAACGTTCTATTGGCTTTCACTTCTTGTCAATATACGTTCTTTGGCAAGGCTTAAATTTTTTAATTTTTACCATTTTTTACCAGATGGTGCCATTTTTCCAGGTTTGGCCTATAAAACAAATAATAAATTCCTGTTTTCTGCTTCGGCATATTATAGAGCCAATTGGATAAATTGTGCAACGATAATTGTGTGGGTGTGTTGGTATGGATGTCTGAGTGTGGTTAGTATGTGTGTTATAAAAAAATATGTGTGTGCATGTGTGTGTTTGTAATAAAAACTCAACTGCGAATAACAAATCCAATCACTGTGTGCACCAGTGGAGTTGTGCTGGCACCCAATGGGGGAAATCTGCAACTGCGCCCAAACAAACTCTAACCGAAAGCTCATTTTTTGAAATATCAACCTCAACTTATTTAGATATATGGCTTTGATTTTCTTGCCGTTTTAGAGTTCAACTTGTTTTATAAAATATATATTTTATATAAAATAATTTTCATAAATAATTTTCATAAACTTATACCTATAACTTTGGATTTACTTATAAATTTTTTTTTACTTCAGCACTAATCTGCCATGGGTCTTTAAAATGATACCAAACTTAAGTCTGTGCTCCCAAGCTTCACATTTTTATGACAGTTTTTTGACACGGACATTTTTGTCCTCTGTGTACCTATGTGTAACTTTTTTTAATTGATGCACAAGGGTTAAAGACTTTTAAAATAATTTCAGCTCAAAACTCACTTTCAGACAGCAGTGAGTGTATGAATAACTTCTGTTTGTGATCCGATGTAGATTCTGATCACCGTATAAGGCAGAAATATTGACACGCGATGCAAAAGATGCGTGCTATATGGAGTTAATATTGTGCCATAATTAAACAAAAACAAATCCAGCATTTTGCAAGCAAACTCGATCTACTTTGCAAAGGAAAACTCGACTCGCAAACAGACAGAAAGCAATGTGCAAATAAATAAATGAGCCTAGATAATATTTCACAAATTAATACAAACCATCCTACAAATTGCATGTAACCTTTGAACAAATACCAAATCTGGTGCCTACAAATGCATGTCTGTCTGTTATGATTGTGCGACACTTGGCTTTTTATGAGATCTCTCGCCTCGATTTTCTCACAAATGTGTCCAGCGCTAACCATTACCATAGTAACGTGGTAAATACGTCCGCTTGAAGAAATCAAAACAAATCATATTTTATCTGTCAATATGTCTCGTCTCTTTATATCGGACTGTCTGATATTCATATTTAGCTCTGCATACGTCATAAAATAAAGCAACTCCGGTTTTTCGAGAGATTCCTCTTTTTTTTCCTCTCTGACTGATAAAATACCACTTTATTTCTGTGTGACTAATGTGCAATCTTGACACAAATTGATTAATTATGGTCAATGTATAAAAACTGGTAAAACATAGATTGCTTGGGTTATACATCTTCAAGTAAACAACAAAAATGTCAGCAAACGGTCGCTTTTATCTTGTTCGTTTTGCGATCTCGCTAGTTTCCAGTGATTTCTTTCTGACTAGTTTTCTGATAAAACTTCCATTTGTTGGTAGTTTGTGTGACGTTGCTCCAGAGAGGCGTTTTACGGGTGTGTTTTAGTGAAGCTCTGCCCCGTCGGTGGAAACACAGCATGGTTTTGTGCTCCGGGTCCGATGCTATTGGCCCCGCCCGGCCCGTTTAAGGTCAAGGTATATTTATTTCATACCTGTAGGTAAATTTGTTTTGCAGATAAAGAAAAAAGAATTCGGTCATCCAAAAAGAAACATATGAGACATAAAAATGAAACATAAAAAACATTTCACATACAAATTTACAAGTAAACCATCATGACAGACTTTCAAAATTAACAATCAAATACTAAAGCCCTGGCCCGACGGTGGAAACACAGCTAAAGATTCCTATGAAAATGAATAAAAAAAGTGATGCATTATCCTGGAAAATGTATCATAGATAGAGGCATTATCATTTGTGCTTCTTCAGATGATGAGTTGATCTATCTGGACCCTCACACTACGCAGCCGGCCGTGGACTCTGAGTCAGGCAGTGCTGTGGACGACCAGAGCTACCACTGTCAGAGGACCCCTCACCGCATGAAGATCACCAGCCTGGACCCTTCGGTTGCACTGGTGAGAGATCAAACTCTGTGTGCTTCCCTTCAGCCTAACCTCGTTTAGCATTTCTCCACAGCCAAGATAAACCATGGGTCAAATGTTTGACGTTTTTCATGTTTCTTAAAAAGAATTTATTAAAAGGCAACGTTTCGACCCTCAGGTCTTTATCAGGCACAATATCAATGTAGAGTGAAGTCAACTTTAAATAGACACACCTGATCACCTTAATTGGGCACGCGTAACAAATACAAGTCTCGTAACAAATACAATTCTCGTAACAAATACAAGTCGCGTAACAAATACAAGTCGCGTAACAAATAAAAGTCACGTAACAAATACAAGTCACGCGTCACGTAACAATTACAAGTCGCGTAACAAATACAAGTCGCGTAACAAATACAAGTCGCGTAACAAATACAAGTCTCGTAACAAATACAAGTCGCGTAACAAATACACGTCACGTAACAAATACGCGTAACAAATACAAGTCGCGTAACAAATACAAGTCGCTTAACAAATACAAGTCGCGTAACAAATACAAGTCTCGTAACAAATACAAGTCACGTAACAAATACAAGTCGCGTAACAAATACAAGTCCCGTAACAAATACAAGTCGCGTAACAATTACAAGTCGCGTAACAATTACAAGTCGCGTAACAAATACAAGTCTCGTAACAAATACAAGTCACGTAACAAATACAAGTCGAGTAACAAATACAAGTCGCGTAACAATTACAAGTCGCGTAACAAATACAAGTCGCGTAACAATTACAAGTCGCGTAACAATTACAAGTCGCGTAACAAATACAAGTCGCGTAACAATTACAAGTCGCGTGACAATTACAAGTCGCGTAACAAATACAAGTCGCGTAACAAATACAAGTCGCGTGACAATTACAAGTCGCGTAACATCTACAAGTCTCGTAACAAATACAAGTCTCGTAACAAATACAAGTCACGTAACAATTACAAGTCGCGTAACAAATACAAGTCGCGTAACAAATACAAGTCGCGTAACAAATACAAGTCGCGTAACAAATACACGTCACGTAACAAATACGCGTAACAAATACAAGTCGCATAACAAATACAAGTCGCTTAACAAATACAAGTCGCGTAACAAATACAAGTCTCGTAACAAATACAAGTCGCGTAACAAATACAAGTCACGTAACAAATACAAGTCTTGTAACAATTACAAGTCGCGTAACAAATACAAGTCGCGTAACAAATACAAGTCTCGTAACAAATACAAGTCGCGTAACAAATACAAGTCGCGTAACAAATACAAGTCACGTAACAAATACAAGTCGCGTAACAAATACAAGTCGCGTAACAAATACAAGTCACGTAACAAATACAAGTCGCGTAACAAATACAAGTCACGTAACAAATACAAGTCGCGTAACAAATACAAGTCACGTAACAAATACAAGTCGCGTAACAAATACAAGTCGCGTAACAAATACAAGTCACGTAACAAATACAAGTCGCGTAACAATTACAAGTCGCGTAACAAATACACGTCACGTAACAAATACGCGTAACAAATACGCGTAACAAATACAAGTTGCATAATAAATACAAGTCGCTTAACAAATACAAGTCGCGTAACAAATACAAGTCTCGTAACAAATACAAGTCACGTAACAAATACAAGTCGCGTAACAAATACAAGTCGCGTAACAAATACAAGTCGCGTAACAATTACAAGTCGCGTAACAAATACAAGTCGCGTAACAAATATAAGTCTCGTAACAAATACAAGTCGCGTAACAAATACAAGTCGCGTAACAAATACAAGTCGCGTAACAAATACAAGTCGCGTAACAAATACAAGTCGCGTAACAAATACAAGTCACGTAACAAATACAAGTTGCGTAACAAATACAAGTCGCGTAACAAATACAAGTCGCGTAACAAATACAAGTTGTGTAACAAATACAAGTCGCGTAACAAATACAAGTCACGTAACAAATACAAGTCGCGTAACAAATACAAGTCACGTAACAAATACGCGTCACGTAACAAATACGCGTAACAAATACAAGTCACGTAACAAATACAAGTCTCATAACAAATACAAGTCTAAATACAAGTCACGTAACAAATACAAGTCGCGTAACAAATACAAGTCGTGTAACAAATACAAGTCGCGTAACAGTAACAAATACAAGTCGCGTAACAAATACAAGTCACACAAAAAAAACCCCACATTGTTACAGAGGGAATGTTTTTGGATTTATACTTTAAGCACTTTGTCACCTTAAGGGTTGAATGAGGATTTTGATATTAAACCATCTTTATAGTGTTGTAAACATTTTTTTTTTTTTGTGACTTGTATTTGTCATATGATCTTTTAATAAATTCTTATGGAGCAGTAATTTTTAGTGTGCGGACTTCACGCTGCTTTATCATTACTATTATTCTCAGATCTTTTGCATACTGTTGATTGTATTTTACACCTCAAAATAAAAGTATGTACAATTGTCAGAATTGTAATTGAGTACATATTGCTTTAAATCAAAGACCTGTCTGTGTTTATGTGTGAAAACATTCAATTCAATTCACGTTTATTTATACAGCGCTTTTCACAATACACATCATTTCAAAGCAGCTTTACAGAAAGTGCACGAGTCCACATCACAAAACATAACGAGCCTGTGAAACCTCATTAAAAAACTCCATTTATTTGCTGAGACGAACGAATGAGAGAACGAGCCAAACGCTTTGAGCTCCAGATGGTGGAGTGTGTTCAGGCTGGGGTTTGATTGGCCGGTAACCGTGAGTGTTTGTCTCTAGGGTTTCTTCTGCAAGAGCGAGGAGGACTTCGACAGCTGGTGTGATCTGGTTCAGCAGGTAAGACTGGCACGTCTGCTTGCTTGCGTTATACTTTTAACTTGCTTTTAATAATCCTCTCTGATTTCAAGGAGCTCCTCAAGAAAAGAAACTTGCGCATGTTCGAGCTGGTGGAGAAACATCCCTCTCATTGGCCTCCGTTTGTTCCTCCCACCAAACCAGAGGTGCAGACCACAGGAGCAGGTACTGTCGGGTCATCAACCTTATGCCCTGTTTACAGCTGGAGTTAAGATGTGTTTCAGTCGATCGGATCACGAGTGGACGACACTAAACACAGGTGTAAACGGGTCTAAAACTAAATGTGCCATTCTCGTCATTTAGAACCGGTCTGGTGACTTCCCTCTTCGGTAAATACACACAAAATTATGTCAAAATATCCTCGTAATCACAGTCAGATTTGTCTTAGGTGAACGGACACAGTTGAGAAAGAAAACGTGTATCAGTGTATTGGATCTGTGCAGCTCTTAAAGTGACAGCAGCCTAATAAACCCGACGCCGTCTGTGTCATTAATGTTAACTAAAATCACTCACGGCTCTTGACTGAATCACTTTTGTAGCTTTAATAAGGATTTATACAGTGAAGACTATGCAGTGTTATCTTACATTTCAATTTCTGTACCTGAACGTTGTTCAGTTGTATTTATTTGTGCTATCGCTAATTTGTTTATTTGCTCTTATTTTATTACTGACTGTTTCCTTGTCTGTAATAATGTTTGAACCTTATATTAGTTAGGCTAGTTGTATTTTGGTTAAAACTAGGGATGTCCCGATCAGGTTTTTTTGCCCTCGAGTCCGAGTCATTTGATTTTGAGTATCTACCGATACCGAGTCCCGATCCGATACTTATATAATACATAAAAAAAGAATAAAGAAGAGAGAAAAAACAGATCCAGGATGTTCCTTATTTTTGATTTAATTCACCTTATTTTAACATTCAACAACTATGTTAACAAACAGAGCACTTCTGTGAGGGAGCTTGAACAATCAAGTAATAAATAACATAAAATCTTCACTTTTGGACTTTAGTGCAACAGTACATATAGAAAAAGTCTAATATAAAAACAAATAGCACCTCAACTTAAAATACCCGGCAGGCATATGTAAACAAAAAATAAAAATGTTTTAAAAGTGTATAAAAAAATAATGAGAATATATATATACATTAGGGGTGTAACAGTTCACAAAATTTGCGGTTCGGTTCGATACGATACAGCAAAAAGAAAGAAATGCCAGAGAAATTTCCTATTTATTAAAAGAAAAACTATTTTTAAATAAGTTTGAGTTTTCCTACATCTTGAAACTTTCAGGTTTATAAATGGGGGTCATCTTTGAAGGATGAACAAATAATGTTTTGGTAATCACATTAAAAATAACATTTAAATACATATTTATATAATATTTGAGTTTTGAAGTGCAACATTAGATCCATGTTCACAATGTTTCTCCTGGTGTCAGCGCTGTTTGATCTAATAGAGATCTACGGTTAATAACGGAGAAATGTGAATGCTTCTCACTAGATCTCGCAGCGATGTTATTACTTCAGTGGCGAACTCAAATGTTTTCTTCACTGGATCTCTCAGCTCAGTGTCGCTTGATCTCGCGCTGCACAGATGTTGCTGGTCCGAACTGATAAACGATCCGTGAAGCACAATATAATGAGTAGCGCAGTTTCGTTACGCTTGCCATTTGATGTTGCGCAACGTTGTGGTGATCGCGCCAGCGCGGATTTTGTCGGCAGGGAAAATGGTCCAAGGAATCGTTCGGTTTGTATGCGCACCGAACCGGAAGCCTCGTACCGAAACGGCTCAATAATTATGAATACATGTACCGTTACACCCCTAATTTACATATATCCGAGTCCTGATCGGGAGGTAACGTCCGATTCCGATCGAGTCTGAAACCGCGTGATCGGATCGGGACATCCCTAGTTAAAACCATAGGCATGGTATTCAATATTTAGCAAAAAGACACAGAATAAATAGTTTGATATCTAAATTTTTTACCTTATTGGAATTGAAACTGGGAATCGATAAGAATCAGAAGCAAAAAGTCGAATCAGAATTGCTAAAATTCAAACAATACCCAAACCTAGCTTTGGTGAACTCTGTTTACCGCTGGAGTTCAGATGTGTTTCAGTCGATGGGATCGCGAGTGGACGACTCTACACACAGGTGTAAACGGGTCTAAAGCGCTTTGAGCTCGTCCACTTCCAGTTGAAAACACATTCGGCCGGATTGCTGTCGTAGTGTAAACGCTCATGTGACCGAATGTGTTCAAACAGCCACTAAAAGACCGTCTTCTCTCCGTCTCCTGAATAATGAGTGAACATTATCGAGATCTAGCCAGACGGGGTTTAAACTTTATCAGCTGAAGACACAAGTTTGGTTTGAAGAGGGAAATCGCACCAAACACAATGTTCTCTCAGCGTTCCTGATTCCTAACACACACTCACAGCGTTCGGCTGGTCTTGCGTCTATAAGAGCAGAAACTAAAGTCTCCGGTCGTGTTCATATGTAAATTGCGTGAGCTCTGAAAGATCTGAAAAACACACACATGTACCCGCCCATTGACCCTCCTCTGAAGAAATCAGGACAGAAGTGTTTAAAGTGGACGGATTAAAACACCAGGTGTAAGCGGGAATGTGTCTCTCTCGTCTACCTGTGATCCCATCCACCAAAACACATCTCAATACCAGCTGTAAACTGGGATACTTTCAGACATTCTAGATAACTGTGGCAAAGTGAATAAGTGTTTCATAACCTGAGCGTCATTCTTCTTCCAGAGTTCATCGAGTCTCCAGACAAGCTTTTTGAGTCGGAAGAGGAGTTTGAGATCCTAAACGTGTGATCTCGGGCCGGTCGGGTGTCTGAAGCCCTTTCTCCGCTCCACAAGTGCCTCAGATCAACACACACAGCACAAAACACGAGCTCGTGCTTCTGTCTGTGGAAACAGGAGAAAACAACAAGCCAAGGATCCCGTCGCAGCGGTGTGTGTGTGTGTGTGACGTCTGCCTCATTCACAGGCCTGTGTTTAACTGCAGAAACTGGGAGCTGGACCAGTTGCATGAACTTTCTCGTATACTGTATGATGGAGTGGTGAAGGCTTTCATGAGGATGATATCTGTAACACACACACACACACTTACCTCCTGACCGCAGGAGATCAACCATATGCAGAATGACACTCAATCTCTTATTCAGTGTTATATAAGGAACCTTACTGGTTAAAAAAAGTGCCTCTATTTGACATATTTATGTTTTTGACTGGTAAAGGTGATGTTTCCTTTCCTTTTTAATGGGTTAATTATGTCACCCACCCCTGCACATCTGTAAATATGGCTTCAAATGAAGATATTTAAATATGTTATCGTGTTTTGGATTGGTCCTATCACTTTTTTAGAACAAATAAACTACCTAATTACGTATCGTTTATTGTCCCATCTTTGTTCTGAGCACGACTCTTCAGTGGTGGATGAATGAAATAATATTGATTTAATATTAATATGTAACTTCTTTAAAGAAAGAATGTATTGGCCTAATATATATACACACACACACACACACTGTACCAGTCAAAAGTTTGGAAACTTTACTCTTCTGCTCACCAAGGCTGCATTTATTTGATCAAAAACACAGTAAAAACAGTAATATTGTGAAATATTATTACAATTTTAAACAAATAGTAAAGTGTAATTTATTCCTGTGATATTTTTCAGTATCATTACTCCAGTCTTCAGTGTCACATGATCCTTCACAAATCACTCTAATATGATTTAATATCAATGTTGGAAACATTAATATTTATAGCTTACTAATTTTTTGTGCTTTTTCAGTGATACTTTTTCAGGATTCGTTAAATTAATAGAAAGTTTTAAAAAATATATTCAAAATAGAAATCTTTACTATCAATTTAACACATCCTGAAAAAGTATCACTGAAAAAGCACAAAAAAATAGTAAGCTATAAATATTAATGTTTCCAACATTGATATTAAATCACTCTAATATGATTTAATATCAATGTTGGAAACATTAATATTTATAGCTTACTATTTTTTGTGCTTTTTCAGTGATACTTTTTCAGGATTCATTAAATTAATAGAAAGTTTAAAAAAATATTCAAAATAGAAATCTTTACTATCAATTTAACACATCCTTGCAGAATAAAATAATTTTAAAAAAAAGTGACCCCAAACTTTTGGACAATAGTGTATATTGTTGCAAAATATTTCTATTGTAAATAATGGTGTTCTTTTTTCTTTTTTACTTTTTATTAACCAATGAATCCTGAAAAAGTATCACAGGTTATAAAATATATATATATATTGATCAGCACAACTGTTTCCAACATTAATAATAAATCATATTAGAGTGATTTCTGAAGGATCATGTGACACTGAAGACTGGAGTAATGAAGCTGAAAATACAGCTTTGATCACAGGAATAAATTACACTTAAAAACAAATATTAAAATCTATTTTAAATTGTAATACTTAACCATTTTTACTATATATTTTTATCAAATAAATGAAAAATGTGACTTTTATTTCACTTAACTTAAATTGTGTAGCTTTGTTTCTTCTTTAGTTTTTAATATAGTAATTTAGGCAATGTGACTTGATTTACTCTATTTGTTATAATGTTGATGATTATACAGCTTATGAAAACCCCAAATTCAAAATTAGAATATTGTGAAAAGGTTTTCATAAGCTGTAAGCCATAATCATCACAATTATAACAAATAAAGGCTTGAAATATCTCACTTTGCATGTAATGAGTCTATATAATATATTAGTTTCACCTTTTAAGTTGATTAACTGAAATAAATGAACTTTTGCATGCTTCACCTGTATTTAAGGCTTAATTTCAAGGACATGGTCTTCAGAGAGTAAATAATAGTAAATATTCTCTTTTTTGTCCAGTAGAGGTCAGCGATATCAACTACTGTACAGGACTATGAGTGTAAACCTGCGGTCTTACATGTCCACAGCCATGTTGCATCATACAAGACACGAGAAAGGAGATACCTTGGCACTTTTTTTTATTGCAATAGCTCTATTACAAGCAAAAAACAATCTAATAAATATACACAAAAAAAAAATATATAAAAAAATGTAGAAGTGACCAAAAAAAAGAAGAACTCAAACACCCTCATCCTTGAAACCAAACGAGGTGTAGCATGTCGACTAGAGAAGGGATATCAAAAAATTACAATATTTACAAAAGGAAGACGGCGCTGATAATGGTTCAGTCATTATTATCGACATGTTTCAACAAGCTTTCAGCATAACTGAGTACTGACCATATGAACAGCAAACTGTTGACACACTCAAATGCTTCTTCTTTTTTTCTTTTTTTTTTGTCCAACTCTTCCTTTCAATCATTGTAAAAGGCAAACAACTCGACACAATATCAGAATCCCCAAAATATAACCTCAGTAGAGCCCCAAGTATAAAAAAAAAACACACGTTTGATTATTTCCCAGGCTGTCACGGTAGTTATTGTGTAGCAAAATCCCCAAGAAACGGTATACTACTGTTTTTTTTTTTCATCTCACATTTTACTTACATTAAAGCAACGCGATATCATGACACAATAGCTAGTCAAAAAAAAGAGCGCGCCAACGAGTGTGACGCAACCCAAACGAGTGGAAAAATCACTGACGTATGATTTCGTCCCAACAGAATCTGGACTACTACTGTAAAGCTTACACATCTCACTACACAGCGTTCAACCACAACCACAACCTCAACCCAAAACCTCTTCATATAAAGCTTTCAGGTACAAGCAGAGGAAAAGGACTAGAAAAAAAGGCCCGAGAGATGAGAGGTTTTCTGAAGTTGTATATATATATATATATACACTGAACTCCCGCTCTCAAACCGTGCCGTAAACGGTCAATAAATAATCAATAAATAATCAATAAATAAACGAAACGTGTGGAATGCAGAGTAGCACGACGTCATCCTGCTGTGATGTGGCAGTTTGTAAGACTAGTAGTGAAATGCAAATACTGAAAACCACGAGAAGTGGCGTCAAAAACACCCGCCGTCTATGTAAACAATGCCGCGTTGCATTTTAAACGAGGACAGGAAAGCCGTGGTCGTGGAGAAACGGTATTTTGCATCACTTGACTTCACATTAATACTAATACGAGGATTTCGTGAGCGTTTTCAGGAGGTAGCAACTCAGAAACACTGTCACGTCAAAAAAAAAAAAAAAAGTGCTCGATTGGAAAAGTGTCTTCATACACGTACTTTTTAAACTCGCCCAATTTAACGTTTTTAACGGACACTCTCGTATCAATGCGCCGAGAGACGTTTCACGACTCATAAAGCGAGACAAACTCCACCCCTGAAAAAATATTTGACTTTATACTAATCAAAAACCAGTGGAACTAAGTGCGGCGAGCGTCTTGAGGAGTGGCTCCCTTTACAAAAATGAGATTCAATATACAAGCTTCTCCTATTTACACGGATCCGGCGCGGAGAAACACAAACCTGTAACCAAGAGCCATGATGCGTTTCAGTTTGTTCGTACACACAAAAATAGAAGTGCTAGAAATCTGAAGCTCACAGTTCTAGTTCAGCGAACCCGCTCTAGTAAACAAGACCGAAAACTAAACAAAAAACAGTATCATTCGGACAGAAACAGACAAATGAAACCGGTTGTTGAGGCAGTTATGTGGGAAACACGGAGCGTAAGAGGTTGTGCAGTTTCTCAGTCTGTGTTGTTGGAGGTCTGAGGAGGAGGACGAGGATGACTCCTCTTCGTCATCGTTCCAGAGGTCGTGTCCTGATTCTCCTTCGGGCACCGTTGTATTACTCACTCAATCTGCAGGGATGAGGAGATAGAGATGTTAGATATTAGCATTCCTGGGTTTGATTTCCAGGGGAATTATTACATGGCACACGTACGTCTGCAAGATGTCTGTTAAAGATCACTTCATCTGGAAAGTTTACTAACATCTTTAAGATGTCAGTTCAACATACATTCTAAGTCATCACATCTTAAAGACATCTTCTAAACGTCTATTTGACATCTGACCGGAAACGTCCTATAGACGTATTGCAGATGAGTAAACACTCTAAAAAAATACGTCTTCCAGATGTATGTAAACACACACATCAAATAGACGTCTCCGTGATGTACGTGTGCCATCAGGGTAGCTTTCATTCAAAATAAGTCACTTTGGATGTCTAGCAACTTTATCTTTATGAATTAGAGCTCATTTATACAGGTGAAACTCGAAAAATATCGTGCAGACGTTCATATATTTCAGTAATTCAACTAAAAAGGTGAAACTAAAATATTATATAGACTCATTACATGCAAAGTGAGATATTTCAAGCCTTTATTTGTTATAATTTTGATGATTATGGATTACAGCTTATGAAAACCCCAAATTCAAAATTACAATATTGTGAAAAGCTGTAAGCCATAATCATCAAAATTATAACAAATAAAGGCTTGAAATATCTCACTTTGCATACGTAATGAGTCTATATAATATTTTAGTTTCACCTTTTAAGGTGAATTACTGAAATAAATAAAGTTTTGCTCGATATTTTAATTTTTCGAGTTTCACCTGTAAACTGGAACCACGTAAATCAGCAGCTTTTTTTAAGTTTACTACCTTAATATTAACATTAAAGTCTATTATGCATTGTTAAGGACAAAACTGATTGGGATCCAGATATATTTCAACCTATTAATGTTTTTTTTTTTTTTTACAGCAGAATACATTTTTGAAAAATATAACCATAAATTGGAATAATGAATAATGATGATGTTTAGACAGCTGTTTTTCTAAACGCTTAGAAGCAAAACCTTTTTATATGGATAGGTTGAATGATTTCAGAAAATAAACACTTCTCATCTCTTATGATAGATCATCTCTTAGAGTAAAAAAAATAACATTTAAAGGGACAGTTCAGCCGAAAATGAAAATTCTGTCATAATTTTCTAGTTCAAAACCTGCATGAGTTTTTCTTCTGTCGAACACAAAATTGAATTACATAGTATTTTTTCCCATACTATGGATGTCAATGGGGTCCATAAACTGTTTGGTTACTCATATTTGTCATCTTTTGTGTTCAGAAGAAGAAACAAACTCATACGGGTTTTAAAGAACTTGAGGGAGAGTAAATTATGAGAGTTTTTATTTTCGGGTGAACTAACCTTTAACCTTTGCTTATAGTGTGTGGAATTTCCTTCTTTTTTTTTTTTTTCATTAACAGAAGATGTAATATAGTGTGAGTGCAAGTCTAATTAAAGCTTTTATAAATATTGCAAGCAAATAAGCAAGACAAATTTTCACCTTCAGCTTACTTTATGATAAGGTGAGTGCAATGTCACCCGCAAACTTGTTGTTGAATTGATGTAGGTGTGAAATAAAATAATCATCGTCAGCAGGAATGCATCTTTGATAGACCAAGAATTCAAACATTTTAAGTCATCTTGGTAAAAGTTTTACTTTGACCGTCAAAACTGTGAAAGCGAGTATTTTATGCAGCATGCAAGTGGATTCCTTTAATATCATACTTGCACATCACAACATCTGTGCGCATCATGAAGTGCTCTTTACCCAGTGCTTTTCAAAGTGTGCAAAACCAAGTTTCAAAATCATGTTCAATTAAATAATAAACAAAACAAAAAAGAATGTCTTTGAAAGCAACAGCGATATTTTTCACTATAACAACAGCAAGTTGATATGACAATTCTGCTTCATCGTCTCGTCTCAGGACAACAGGAAAGACTTGATATAAGAAAACTGTGAAAATTCACAACTTCTTCTTAAGTAAGACTGTTTACATTACATCGTAATAGTTTGCATTCACACATGACAAACTCAGAAATGAATGTTGACGCAGCATGCAGCCTTTTACTTGCGGTCACTTATCTTGTAGCATAATGGGAAACAGAGATGCAACCAACCTTTTGAGGCAGTGGCACGTCCTCCCGAAACGGAGAAGTCTATACCAGCGTACGCATCGCTCTCTTGGAGGTTGCTGTTAGCGGTGCGCGGAGGGGGCGTGTCACGGGCAGCTCTGGCCACGCCTCTCAGGTCCAGAGCGATGTAGTTGAGGTAGCTGGATGAGGCGGTAGCGGCGTCCGAGTGCGACCACATGCTATCGAAGGAGGTGGAGTTTTGCCATCTGCTAGCTTCCGGGGGATTCTGATTGGCTGAGGGTCTGATTCCGCAGCCGCTAGCGAACGAAGCAGGCGGCGGGATGAAAGTCTCTGAACTGTGTCGTCTCCTTCCCTGCGGATCCGCCCTGATGACCTTCGGCTCTGTGTGAGCGAGCCGTTCGGAGACGCAAAGATGCTGCATCGTTCTCAACGGACCGTCTCCGTCGTGCGTTTTCTCAGGATCTAAATTAGCGGACGCTTGTCCATAGGAGCATCCCAAGGGACGGGCGTAGTTAGGAGGGTTCCACGGAGCTACAAGCGAGTGCCGAGGAGGCCGGTCCTTCAGGAGGCTATCCATGTTTAGTCCCAAATAGTCATGATCCGGTGAGGAGCAACATAGGTGATAGCAGGGCTGGGAAGGCGGCGGAGTTGAGGGCGAGTCTACGGAGGACGGGGACACTGCAATGTGACAGGGACGCGACCCAAAGTCCATGTGAATGTACTCTCCGGGACTAGGCGGGGTTTGGGGATCGGGTGGAGACATGGGAATGTAGTCCATCTTTTGGTGCTTGTCTCGGGACGGGGCTTTGTAGGAGCGCGGGAGAGAGAAGTATGAGGCCTTCGGGCCTTCCGGGGAGGCTTGGGAAAAGCCTTCAGCCACGGTGAGTTGGGACATGTCCATGTAGTCGTCGTACTCCGCCTGCTCCCTGCTGGACGTGCCGTCGCCCGGGAGCATCATCATGTAGCCGAATCGTTCCGCTTGCTGGTTTGCCCTGGGATGCATAGGGGTGTAATCTGCATTCGGAGAGGGAGCGATGCTGTAAATCATAGGCATGTAGCCGTCATCTTTTGGGAGTTTCTTCTGACACTCGGAGCTGAGCAAGAGAGGCTTGTTTGGATAATGCAACTCAGACTTATAAGCTGACTTCAGGATACACGAGCAAACCTGGTGTCGCTTCGACTCCACCGGGCTCGGTTCGTCCAAAGAGGACGAGGTTTGTGTAGCTTTCTGCTGCGTGACGCTTAAACTCCCGCCGAGTTTTGGCTTGGACGAATGTGCCAGCTTGAGGAAAGTTCTTTCCATGTAACTGCTCTCCTCTTCGAAAGTCCTCGCTCCATCTTTATGCCAATCCATGGTCATGTATTCAGTCAGACGGTAGTCTTCCCTAATCGGAGGCGTGCCGCCGTGGGATTCGGGAGTGGTGCAACTTGCGTGGAAGTACCTGAAGTCACACGGGCTCGGGCAGAATTCGTCAGAGGAGTTGAAGCCGCCGTCACTTGGCGAGCCACAAATGGAGGAGCTAGAGGGGCGAGTGTGTGTGTCGGAGGCCGAGCCGTGTCCGCTGCTGCTGGACACGCTAATGGGGCTGGTGGCGGACAGGAAGTGAGACACAGGAAGTGATGCGGAGCGGGTGTGCTGGCTCGAATTTGGTGAGGCGTGAGTGCAGCAGCTGCCGCTTTCTTCTCGGCCCACACTGAGGATTGGGGTGTTTAGATGCACAAGGCTTCCCGTGCCAGAGCTGAGGGGTCGATCTTGAGTGCCTTCGCCCTCGCTGGACGTCCGGTAGCGTTGACCTCGCCCTTTGTTTTTCCCGGATGGCGGCGTTCTCGTCACCGAATCTGTTCTGGACTGGCGCTGCAGTCCGGTTTGGCTTGGGGGAAGGTTGCCGAGATGCCGACGAGTCGTTATAAACGGCATTGGATTTGAGCTGGAGGACTGGCTTTTGCTCCGCGGCCTAAAGTCCGGAAAGGCCTTCAAAGCCTTCATAGTGTCCAGAATGGTCTCGTGCATGTTCTGCGCTACCACAGAGTCCTCGACTTGCACCCAGATTTCACCGGGGCCGATGGAAGAAGAGCGGCCCACCTCGATAAAGAAGAAGCTCTCGGAGTGGCCGCAGCGGCGGATGTTCATCAGCGGCAGGTTGACGGCGGGCGTCTCCGAGTTCAGCTTCACCAGGTGAATAGTTTTGGCGGAAAGGCACAGACGGTACACCCCCATTAAATTCCTAGTCTGACCCAAGCCTTTAGGTTTGACGTTTACCTGCCACACCTCCTTGAAAATAGTCCCCGGCGAAATCGTACCGTAACCGTCGTCAAGTTCGTCGTTGTCCAACTGCCCCTTTTTTCCCTCCGTCATAAGTTCAGTGAGCGACAAGTACCACTCCTCTTGCTCCTGTTCGCTCTCGGCGACCACCGCAAAGTACTCGTCTTTAGTATAAAGGGCAATGAGGTATTTGTTCTTGGCATCAGCCCTTTTGTTGACCGTAAAACACTGGGATAGGTAAATCACCCTTTTGGCAGGGCATGTAACACCGGAGGCAGCAGCTTTAAGGGCGTTTCGAAATTTCTTCTCGCTGTCGTAGTACTCCAACCGACTAGGCCCGAGGTTGCTGGCGCCCCTAAGGACAAAGAACCTCTTGTGGCCATGTTTCTGTTTTCGGAGATAGCCACATTTCCATATGTCCCGGTCCACGCCGGCGGAGCAGACGGCAGCGGCGGCCAGGGCGGCAGCGGTGGTGTCAGCGCTGAGTACGCGGCAGAAGGCAGAGTCGTGCACCTTATACTGGAGGGGTGGCAGGTTCTTCCTCAATACAGCATCCTGAGGGCTCTCATCTGGGAACAGATGATGCACTTTAAAGTGGTAAGGCGGATGGTACCTCCTCTGTGGCTGAGAATGAGAGGAGGCTGTTAAGTGCATGGGCAAACGGGAGCTGTTATTGATTGAGGTGGTGGAGGAAGATGATGAGGATGGTGGCTCCCCGGTAGCACAAGAGATGTCGCCGTTAGTCGCGGTCGTTTTCGTGACAACGCGACGCGGTTGTCCCTCCAATGTCAACATGACGCCGTGATTCGGTAAATGCGGCCGATCTTCCATGGGACAATGCAATGAAAGGTCACTTTACCTCAGCTTTACGCCGATGCACGGCCCATTTTGTTGGCTAGCTCTGATACAATTACACGTTCGAGTAATCCGTGCTGCTTTCCGATGTATAGCCGCGGTGATTATTCAGCACGACAAGCACGACGAAACGTTGCATCTTCGCGGAGCCTCCATCATCGCTCGCTGCCATTATAAATCTTTATTTGCCCGCTTCACTCATGGTGGCTACACATCACTACAGCCCAGCGAAAACATCACGTGACGCGAACGTCAGCGTCCGCGGGGTGAACGGCGTCAGGAGACGCCGCTGATTGGTCCGCTCGTGTGACAGACAGCACTCTAAACCAATCAGAGCCGTCGTTCCAGCAACCACTTCTTGTTGATTGGAGGAGCGCGCAGCCTCTGTGTGCTGGTGCTGGAATAAATATATTTGGAATGAAAATAAGAGCCAAAAGGCGAGAACGAGACGGTTTATTTCACACAAGAATGCAGTTTTATATTTTTTTAATATTGAAAATAAAATATTGAACGATTTTAAGGACTGACAGGGGCATAGTGTCTCGCGCTGATCTGTCAGTCAAAAGTTTGGACACTCCTGCTCATTCTTTATTATAATATTTTTTATTATTATGACACTATTCAAATAGTTTTAAAATAATAGTATCACAAGAAATTAAAGTATAGAAACCATGTGGCTAGAAAGTGGTAATGTAAAATAAAAAAAAAAAAATAATTATATATATAGTTTGCTGCAATCTCAAATATACTGACATTTGATCTCATTGTAATTATATACAATCGTCATATGATGAATGTTTGTGAGGATGGAGGAAGTTTATTCTTTTTTTTAAATTTGTCTGATGTTTATACTGACCGAATCTGACACGATTTCAGATGATTGTCAATATCCCTCCATGCACCTTATCAACAGATGTGTTTCCACTGCACATTTTTCTTTTGTCCTAATAAAAAAGAAAAAAGTTGCATCTGAATTTACTGTCATATATACTCATTATGAATGTGTTAGACCCTGAGCAGGATTTATTGAATAATCTCTGTTGCATCTGATGGTCATAAATCCAGCCAGTCTTTAGTGCTTCACAATAAACCTTGACATTCTCTTATCTCAAACTACAACACAGCACACAACATACCGTAATAGAAAATAATAGCAATAGGAATTAAATGAGTCTATGAAATAAATAAACAACACACATGAAGTTGGCTGATGATGAGAATCCTTAGATCCCTCAAATGTTGACATATCCGAGTCTAAAAGGCCTAATGCTGTAATGCATGTGGGCTGAGAGGATATATCAAGTTACTGAGGTTGCATATATTTGAATATCAGGCTATTAAATCTATAAACAGTCTACATCAGTGTGTCCTTGCACATTAATAGGCTATATACACTCGTGTTTCAACACACACTGCATAGGCAGAGGTACCGAAAATATTGAAAAATGTCACAATTCAACATAACTAAATGTAATATTTATATCGAACACTGCCGTTCAAGAGTTTGGGATCAGTAAGATGTTTTAAAGTAAAAAAAAAAAAAAAAGTATCCTCTGCTCACCAACAACAACAACAAAAAAAAAACAAAAAAAAAAACAGTAATATTGTTAAATATAATGACAATTTTAAATAACTGTTTTTTATTTTAAAGTGTAGTTTATTCCTGTGATCAAAGCTGTATTTTCAGCATCATTACTCCAGTCTTCAGTGTAACATGACCCTTCAGAAATCACTCTAATATGAGGATTTGATGCTACAAAACTATAATTTGAAACAATTTCTAGCAGTTTTAGAGTTCAACCCGTTTTATAAAATACATATATTATATAAAATATTGTTCATAAATAATTTTCATAAACATAAACCTCTATAACTTTTTTTTTGGTGTCACTTTTTTATTTATTTTTATTTTATTCTTTAAAATGAGACCAAACTTTAGTCATGCTGCATATTTTTATGACACGGACATTTCTGTCCACAATGGATCTATATGTGTAACTTCTTTTAAGAGATGCACAAGGATAAAAATCATTTTAACACTGAGGAGCTGATTCCACTGTGAACCTTTTGTGGAATGGACAGATTTCCATGGATGTAAAAGGTTCTTGACCTTTATTTTTAAAGTGTGTCTCTATCCTTTCAGAGTCTGCAGTCAAACTTTAGTCTTGTGAGATCTAGTATTTGTTATATGTCTTCAGGTAAGAAGAGGTACGAAGATACACTCGGGATCGCCGATGATGTGTGGTTGTAACTTGAGATGTTCCAGCGCATCAGTGATGTTGGATCATGACATTTTCCTCTTGTTTTTCCATAGGGAAGATACAGATCCTCACTGCTTTCTCCAGGAGCCTCCTGAAGACTTTAGTCTGATCTGCAACATCAGTCCTGGACAGCGTTGGGGAAACTTATGTGTTACAAACAATATCACATTACTCCCTAAAAAGTATCTAATTGGGTTACTTAGTTAGCTACTTTTTTATGGAAAGTAATGCGTTAGGTTACTTTTTAATGTGTTACTTTTTCTCACAAACAAGAAAAACAAAAAAAATAACAAACAAAAAAATAACCAAAAAATCTGCGTAGTTATGGCAAATGTAAAAAGTCCCTTTTACACCAAAAGTGAAATGAATAAGCACATGCACATTCACGGCTGTACAGTAGAGGGCGCCGCTCATTCTGGGTCGCAGGAGAGAAAGTTCAACAATGGCTCTGTCCCAAATGCTCCCTAATCCACACTTTCATGACGTAACGCCGCTTTGACTGTCGGGGAGAAGTCGGTTTTGGACACTTATCAGTCGCAGAACACACTTCTGAAACCTAAAATGATAATGGGACACCGTACGGTCTTGTGGACTCAATAGACACGTGTACGCGGCAGCCAATCCAGAAGACCGCAAGTGGACATGAAGTGTGGCGTTTAGGACAGGGGCATGGGGTATCAGGACAGGGCCGCAGGGGGCATGGGGTGTCAGGACAGGGCTGTAGGGGGCATGGGGTGTCAGGACAGGGCCGCAGGGGGCATGGGGTGTCAGGACAGGGCCGTAAGGGGCATGGGGTGTCAGGACAGGGCTGTAGGGGGCATGGGGTGTCAGGACAGGGCTGTAGGGGGCATGGGGTGTCAGGACAGGGCCGTAGGGGGCATGGGGTGTCAGGACAGGGCCGCAGGGGGCATGGGGTGTCAGGACAGGGCCGCAGGGGGCATGGGGTGTCAGGACAGGGCCGTAAGGGGCATGGGGTGTCAGGACAGGGCTGTAGGGGGCATGGGGTGTCAGGACAGGGCCGCAGGGGGCATGGGGTGTCAGGACAGGGCCGCAGGGGGCATGGGGTGTCAGGACAGGGCCGCAGGGGGCATGGGGTGTCAGGACAGGGCCGCAGGGGGCATGGGGTGTCAGGACAGGGCCGTAGGGGGCATGGGGTGTCAGGACAGGGCCGTAGGGGGCATGGGGTGTCAGGACAGGGCCGCAGGGGGCATGGGGTGTCAGGAAAGGGCCGTAGGGGGCATGGGGTGTCAGCACAGAGCCGCAGGGGGCATGGGGTGTCAGGACAGGGCCGCAGGGGGCATGGAGTGTCAGGACAGGGCCGCAGGGGGCATGGGGTGTCAAGGGAAGGGCTGCAGGGGGCATGGGGTGTCAGGACAGAGCCGCAGGGGGCATGGGGTGTCAGGACAGGGCCGCAGGGGGCATGGGGTGTCAAGGGAAGGGCTGCAGGGGGCATGGGGTGTCAGGACAGGGCCGCAGGGGGCATGGGGTGTCAGGACAGGGCCGCAGGGGGCATGGGGTGTCAAGGGAAGGGCTGCAGGGGGCATGGAGTGTCAGGACAGGGCCGCAGGGGGCATGGGGTGTCAAGGGAAGGGCTGCAGGGGGCATGGGGTGTCAGGACAGGGCCGCAGGGGGCATGGGGTGTCAGGACAGGGCCGTAGGGGGCATGGGGTGTCAGGACAGGGCCGCAGGGGGCATGGGGTGTCAGGACCGCAGGGGGCATGGGGTGTCAGGACAGGGCCGTAGGGGGCATGGGGTGTCAGGACAGGGCCGTAGGGGGCATGGGGTGTCAGGACAGGGCCGTAGGGGGCATGGGGTGTCAGGACAGGGCCGTAGGGGGCATGGGGTGTCAGGACAGGGCCGTAGGGGGCATATTGCACTCTAATGTTGACGTCCGTGGGACCAAATGTGGTCGTTTGTGGACATCTTTTCAACATCAAATTTAGACTAATTTTAGACGTTGTTTTTAGACTAACTTCTATAACTGTAGTCCCATGTTTTAAAAGGGTGGAGGACATGTTTTCTGTACCATGTATTTACATTTATGCATTTGGCAAATGCTTTTACTCAAAGTGACTTACATTGCATTACACATTTACATTCCTAGCTTTCCCTGGGAATCGAACCCATGATCTTGGCGTTGCAAGCGCCAACGCTCCACTGTTTGAGCAACAGCATTACACATTTGTTTTTGGAAAATGATCATAAATAATCTGTATTCATATGTATTAATCATGTTGATAACACCAATGTTGATATTTGTTAATACAAAAATATTGCATATTAATCATGTAAATTTCCTGCACCTGTCATAGACGTCCAAATGAGGTCCAAAAAATGACCCAGTTCAAAGGTCTAATGTTGAACGTCAACATGACGTCCAAGTTGGGTCATGGCTGGACGTCCAAATAGTGGACCTAGTTTGGACGTCGAATAGATGTCCAGAATTGGTCATGGACCGACGGACCCAATATAGACATGATCTGCACGTCAATCCGACATCCAATGTTTAGTGGGTTATTAGGACAGCTCTCCCTCACACATCCAGCATGTCTAATAATGGTTTTTTGAAATGAAGAGAGACATGATTGAGACATAAGCTTAAATTATGTGTAAACATTTTAAGCAATAATTTAAATGCATCCAAAAAGTGAATAGAGAATGTTCTAAGAAACACAAAAACAAGCATGAGTTACTTCTGAAAAGCAATTTAATATACTGAACATGTGCAAATCTACAGCAGAACATTTTAAAACAGTCACTGATATAATCTGCTTCGTTATGGAAGGCAGGAAGCCCAAACACAACAAATTATTTATGTATTTATATTCAGTAACTTCATGACAAGAACTGCAATATTATATCTCATAGATAGCATCTCAACTCTTAAAACATTTATATTTACATTAACACATAAAGATATACTTGAATTTACAAACTATTGTGTTATCATTCAATACAATGAAAAAACAATGCATGTTTCAGGAAGAGATGATTTGAATGTCTTGGGTTCCAAACGCATATTTACGAGCTCGTTTTTTTGACACTTTGATATTGTTTCGGAAACTTTGACATGGTATTGTGGTGAAAAAACTGGTGTGGATGGGCGAAAAAAACTCTACTTTATGGCCCGTGTGACTGTACATAGCTATTTTTGCAATGTGTGATGTTTTCTGCAATGGTAACAGAGGGCTTGGAGCTTCTGAGGAGCTCTGTGGCTGAGATTCGTTCACTGCAACCAGCCTTGGCGCTTCTCGTCCTCCTCAGAAAAGCCATGAAGTTGTCATTTTGAGAGCTGATCTTGGACGCTCCGCTGCCGAGTGTCTGAGCGCCAGGGTCACCTTGTTTATTTTCAAAGGAGTCTTTACGACCCAGGAGCTTTCTTTTAGACCTGCAAAATGGGAAAACGATATAAAAGAGAGCGGAACGCTTAAGCCAACGTCAAAACAAGACTGGAGCTGTACTGGGAACTAGAGTATTAACCTGTGAGTAGGGTTGGGAATCGGATACTTGAGGTCAGGAATTAAAATTTAGATTGCTCTTATCGATTCCTTTGTGTGCATTTTAATGTGACTTCAAACCATTCGAGCGCAAGAAGACACGCGTGCTGATCTCTGTGCTGCTCACACATCTAAAACGACGTGCGCACAGAAAGCCGCACCCAAACGCGTCCGGTATAAACACGCACTGGACGGATGTCTTTAACCGTTACGCTCGCGTCTCGTGGCTTTTGCAGCATCTCGCACATGACACGGCAGTCTAAGGTAGAGGTCTTCACGGGTCCACTTGGATCCGAAAACCCGAGGTCCGACCCGAGACCCGAGCGGGTTCGGGTCCAGAACTCCGACGAGTGTCTCGGACACGGGTCGGGTTCGGTATTAGTGGCCTCGGGTCTCAGGTAATTTAAAATAAATGCCTTTTCCAAATGGACCCGAGAAGACCCGAATTCTTTTAAACTATGTTGGGCATTTAAGAAAATTGCAGTATTTAAAACAACTCTATGACACCGTTCTCTCACTTTTTCTAAGTGAGAGAGCGAATCCGTGCTTCTACGTGCAAATGTGCTATAAGCATAATCACGGTTGCCTCCGCATTTATTTACTCAGTTGCTCGCTCCACATAAACCAACCCCTCCCTTTGCTAAGAAGAACTAGTGCGCCATCATGTGGATGGATGTTTGACTAAATGCAAGTATTTGAATTGTCGTTTAGCCAGGCCTGTCAATCAATTTTAAAAATGCGCGACACTGTCAGAAAAGCATGGAGGCGATAACATATCACATATGGAAGGGGGAATCTCCTCAACCACCACTAATGTGCAGCTTCACCTGGGCTGTGTTTCCCGAAAGCATCGTTCGCTAACTATGGTCGCTAGTTCCGTCGTTATCATCAGTTCAACGAGTCGGTGTTTCCCGATACCATCGTTCTAACGAACATTCGCAAACAGCATCTCAGAGTTGTGTGTGTGAGCGACAGCATCTCAGAGTTGTGTGTGTGAGTGACAGCATCTCAGAGTTGTGTGTGTGAGCGACAGCATCTCAGAGTTGTGTGTGTGAGCGACAGCATCTCAGAGTTGTGTGTGTGAGCGACAGCATCTCAGAGTTGTGTGTGTGAGTGACAGCATCTCAGAGTTGTGTGTGTGAGTGACAGCATCTCAGAGTTGTGTGTGTGAGCGACAGCATCTCAGAGTTGTGTGTGTGAGTGACAGCATCTCAGAGTTGTGTGTGTGAGCGACAGCATCTCAGAGTTGTGTGTGTGAGCGACAGCATCTCAGAGTTGTGTGTGTGAGTGACAGCATCTCAGAGTTGTGTGTGTGAGTGACAGCATCTCAGTGGTGTGTGTGTGAGCGACAGATCTCAGAGTTGTGTGTGTGAGTGACAGCATCTCAGAGTTGTGTGTGTGAGCGACAGCATCTCAGAGTTGTGTGTGTGTGAGTGACAGCATCTCAGAGTTGTGTGTGTGAGCGACAGCATCTCAGAGTTGTGTGTGTGAGCGACAGCATCTCAGAGTTGTGTGTGTGAGCGACAGATCTCAGAGTTGTGTGTGTGAGCGACAGCATCTCAGAGTTGTGTGTGTGAGCGACAGCATCTCAGAGTTGTGTGTGTGAGCGACAGCATCTCAGAGTTGTGTGTGTGTGAGCGACAGCATCTCAGAGTTGTGTGTGTGAGCGACAGAATCTCAGAGTTGTGTGTGTGAGCGACAGCATCTCAGAGTTGTGTGTGTGAGCGACAGAATCTCAGAGTTGTGTGTGTGAGCGACAGCATCTCAGAGTTGTGTGTGAGCGACAGATCTCAGAGTTGTGTGTGTGAGCGACAGCATCTCAGAGTTGTGTGTGTGTGAGCGACAGCATCTCAGAGTTGTGTGTGTGTGCGACAGCATCTCAGAGTTGTGTGTGTGAGCGACAGATCTCAGAGTTGTGTGTGTGAGCGACAGCATCTCAGAGTTGTGTGTGTGAGCGACAGATCTCAGAGTTGTGTGTGTGAGCGACAGCATCTCAGAGTTGTGTGTGTGAGCGACAGAATCTCAGAGTTGTGTGTGTGAGCGACAGCATCTCAGAGTTGTGTGTGTGAGCGACAGCATCTCAGAGTTGTGTGTGTGAGCGACAGCATCTCAGAGTTGTGTGTGTGAGCGACAGCATCTCAGAGTTGTGTGTGTGAGCGACAGCATCTCAGAGTTGTGTGTGTGAGCGACAGATCTCGAGCTGTGGTTAGAAGCAGAGTTTCTAGTGTTCATGACATGTGGACTCAATAAATCCTGATCTTGAGCAAAATAAGCAAGCTGACATTCAGTGCAACCGGTGTCTTTAATCTAGAACTACGTCTTTGAGTTTGTCAAGAGATTTAAAGTGTAGTGTGTGAAGAGTGCGCATGTGTGAACGAGCTCTAGTGTGTGTGAACGAGACTATGAGTGAATCTGGAAATAAAGCGAAATAACTGAGAAAAATGAGAGATATTCCTCAGATGCCATGATCGTCATTTATATCAAAACATCTCGCATTAATTCGATCTCAAACAGTTTCATTAAAAGAAGTTATTACTCCCAACACCTGCGTGACGTCATACATAGATATATACACTAGATGTCACCTTGGGGTTCTAAGCATGCGTCAAAACCGCCGCCATCTTGGAACAGGGGTCTTGTCATAGGATGTAGCTCTAGGTTACGCTGCTATCTCCGCCTGTACTTCGAATTCAAGGATTTTCTGACTTTTGTGCTGCGTATGGATGTTCACACGAACGAAATCTGAACTAGGAAGAATGTTTTTTTTTTTTTTTAAATCTCTGGACTCAATGATAAATACATCGTCCGACAAACAAACTTCATCTGGGCTCTGGTATCAACATGGCGTATGTTGTGACAGCTCTTCCTGCTGAAATTTTATCAAACTTTTATAAAGCAGCAAATAAAGTGTCCGATAGAAGTAGGCAAAAGGGGCTGCAATATACGTTCGAAGGCTATATTCACGACATACAGGTGAAACGCAAGGAACAACAAGGCATCCAAAAGAGGCAAAAGCCAACAGTCAAAAAATGAGCCACTGCATATCCTACTAATGGAGACGGAGGCTGGGACTAACAATATCAAGGAGCAACACTGTTCATGCAGAGCTGGGTCTCTATTCACTTCTATAATCGTTATTACAAAGCAAACGGACTACGCGAGTATAACGTTGTATTTATTAGCAGCGTGTGCTAGACGACACTTGTCCGGATTTGACTTCGGTTTGGGAAGGGAAAAAAACGCACACCCCCCTCCAACCTCTCTGGGAAACGCGGATCTGTGTTACAAATGCCCCAGGCACAACGTTTAACCATATTTTTGATAAAACTACGACGGTAATAGCCGGCCGAGACCAAAAATATGAGACGCCCGTGTTAAAGTCAATGGAGCGCTGTGAAAAAGTGTCGGACCACTGCGGGAGCTCGTTCTTGGCTGCGCTGTGATTGGTCAATCTACATTCTAGGGTGTGGCTTAGCCAAAGGCGAATTGACGCATTCGTTCCAATGAACTGCCGTAGCCAAGGCGACATCTAGTGTATATATCTATGGACGTCATAAACCAACGTGGTTGAACGACCACTTTGCGACAATATGGTTTCGCGAAACAGTCGTGACGAGCTAGTTGATTTCTTCAACGATGCATCGTACTGTGGTAGTGAAGCAGCGAATTACGGCGTTGTGCGGGAAACACACCCCTGGATGATGCGACGGCAGCCATATTGCACTAGAACGCCCACCACACACCAGCTTACTGGAGACAGAGTGATGAAGCTGATGAAGAGGCCAAGGGGCAATTTTGGCCAGGATGCCTGGGTTTCTTCGCCACCTTCTCTGGGCCGGCATCCTCTAACCTGGCCTTTTTTAGGGGGCTTTCCTCTTAGGGCGAATGAGAAGATGCTTAATTGCTTTTTACCTGACATCTTTGAAAGACAGATGCAATGATTAATACATCCATGGCCAGGAATATAATTATAAAATATGACATGATTTTAAAAGTGACCTATAACATCGACTGTGCAATACACTTTAATTTATTTAGTGCTTATAAAATGATTAAGCCTATTTGGAGAGAGAGATGTTTATAATCTGACAATATGTCAGTCATCGTGTGATTACGAAAATATGACTAGGCCTAGACTACTTGTTCTGAGCAGGTGTTGTCAGTGAACAGGGTGTAAAACGGTTGGCTAAGTTACAGACACTCAATGATGGAAAAACTGATGCTAATTATCTGGGAAACATTCTCTAACAGCAGTCAAGTTGTCATTGTTTGTGTCAAACAAGTTGTGAATTTTTTGTAACATTAAAACAGGAGATCATGACTTATCTTGAATCTTACCCAGATACAATAGTGCTATTTTCTGATTGGCTATTGTGTAGCCCCTTTCTTTTTTTTATTGGCTGATAAGTGGCAGGCTCGACTAAGAACTCCAGGGGAAACGCGCTTGATTCCTGCCGTTTCCATAGTGAGAGCGATGCGGCCAGAGACATTTGGGGCGTTGCGGCATAATCAATATATTATAAATAGTTTTTCAGCGTGAGAAATACAATGTGTGGTGGGAGGGCGTGACAAAAGACCGAAATGAGTGACTGTCACGCTCAATGCATGACACTTGAGAGCACTGCTAATGCTCCCTTTAAATAACAAAGAAATACTGCGCCATTGACTTTAGACCAGGTTTCATTTGGTCAATGGCTCAGTCTATTTCAGTTCCTCAAATTGCACCACACCTCGTTCTTAGACCAGCAGCCCATGGGCGCACAGATGGGCACAAATGCATTCGCTATTTAAACAACGTGGCGCAGGACGTGAAAATGAAAACTGCGTCGGGCTGAAACTAGCAAAAAACTAGCCGGGTGTATGATAGGGCCCTAAAAATGCAGCGCTCAAGTTAAAATAAGTTCAACTTAAAAAAAAAAAAGCATCTCTAGACCTTGCGCTTTTTTTCTTTCCACTGACATGCGTCTTTAGTTTTTGACCGCAAAAATGTGTTCTGCCCTCATTCGGTTTACTGCGCGACACTGAACTGAGTTCTCTTCCGCGTCTTTTTGCACTTGAACGGACAAATACACAAAAATATGTCAAAATATCCTCGTAAACACAGTCGGTTATGTCTTGAGTGAACGTTAACGCGTGTGTATCAGTGTATTGGACCCGTGCAGCTCTTAAAGTGACAGCACTAATATTCCTGCGGTCTCTATAATAACACTAATCAAACAACAAGAGAGAGAAAATTCACTCGCTGTTCTCGACTGAATAACTTTTGTAACTATTTTTGTAATGTATATTTTATTCATAAACTGGAGTGTTATTTTACATTTGATTACAGTTTCTGTACCGGAATACCTGAAAATCTTAAAACACTGTTAATTTCAATTGTATCTTTGTTCAGTTGTATTTATTTGTGCGATTGCTAATTTGTTTGTTCATTATTGTTACTGAGTCTTTACTGTAATAATTTTTTAAATGTATATCAGTTCGGCTAGTTGTTTTTGCGATGGTATTTTTAAACCGTGGGCAAAAGTTCCTGTGTAAGTGTTCTTTAGCCTGTTGATGTTTGTTCATGTTATTCAGCTAAAATTACATGTTTTGCAATAAGACTCAGAATAAATGTAAATGATATCTGGAATCGAAATTAGGAATCGATAAGAATCAGAATCAGAATCGTTCAAATTCAAACGATACCCAACCCTACCTGTGAATTATGGTGAATAGATCCTCCGTTGTTTGAGATTTGGACTTGTAAAGAAATACATCATCTTCCTCTCCTACTAATTGTAAAGGTCCAAGGTCGGGCATTCGCTCCCTCTTCTCTACGTCGAATGTTGGATGATCTGTTGACATGATGAGACAGCAACTATTGATTATGGTACAGAACATGGCAGTTTCACAAACCGAAAGATAAAATTCAGTCCATTACACTGTGTCCTAACCAGAATCGATGCGATAAGATTCCAGCGACTAATAACTTGTCTGTCCACACCAGACGCGACGCGACTATGGGACGCGATAAAAACCACAGCCAATCAGAAGAGCTCTCGGCACTCGCAACGAAATGGATTCATACTGAGTATATAATACATTTGAGTTACTGAAAGAATAGTTGTCATAGAATACACTTCTCTCTGTTAACATTGAGTTGACAGTTTGAACGTACTTTTTTATTTTGAAAATCTGATGTAAATTGGTGCTTGTATGGCTATAAAATACACACAAAATTATATTCATTAAATACTTTTAACATTAAATAAAACACATAAACAGTACCTGAGATTATCATACTTTCTGTTGTTGTTCCAGCCGTGACGTCGCAGAAATAGAGAGCCTAAGCCCCTCCCCTTCCGGTCGACCACCATGGGACCTTATTTCGGAAAAATATTGTACGGTAGTCAATGGCGAGAGACAACAAATATTTTGATCTCGTTTGAATTGTGCCCTGAATTACACATATGATGTTTGTCAATTTAAAAGATACATTTTAAAGTCAAGAAAGTCGCAGTTTGATGTAAAACTGTAGAGGTATAAGACTGTGAAAATACGTAATTACAAAGACTACAAACCCCAAAGGCGCACATTTTCTCTCAATGAAGGAAGCTAACTTTACGGAAGCTAACTTTACTGAAGCTAACTTTACTGAAGCTAACTTTACTGAAGCTGCGGTAACTTTACTGAAGCTAACTTTACTGAAGCTAAATTTTCTGAAGCTACGGTAACTTTACTGAAGCTAACTTTACTAAAGCTAACTTTACTGAAGCTAACTTTACTGAAGCTAACTTTACTGAAGCTGACTTTACTGATGCTAACTTTACTGAAGCTAACTTTACTAAAGCTGACTTTACTGATGCTAACTTTACTGAAGCTGCGGTAACTTTACTGAAGCTAACTTTACTGAAGCTAACTTTACTGAAGCTACTTTACTGAAGTTAACTTTACTGAAGCTGACTTTACTGAAGCTAACTTTACTGAAGCTGCGGTAACTTTACTGAAGCTAACCTTACTGAAGCTACTTTACTGAAGCTAACCTTACTGAAGCTGACTTTACTGAAGCTAACTTTACTGAAGCTGCGGTAACTTTACTGAAGCTAACTTTACTGAAGCTACTTTACTGAAGTTAACTTTACTGAAGCTGACTTTACTGAAGCTAACTTTACTGAAGCTAACTTTACTGAAGCTGACTTTACTGAAGCTAACTTTACTGAAGCTAACTTTACTAAAGCTAACTTTACTGAAGCTAACTTTACTGAAGCTAACTTTGCTGAAGCTAACTTTACAGAAGCTGACTTTACTAAAGCTAACTTTACTGATGCTAACTTTACTGAAGCTAACTTTACTAAAGCTGACTTTACTGATGCTAACTTTACTGAAGCTAACTTTACTGAAGCTAACTTTACTAAAGCTAACTTTACTGATGCTAACTTTACTGAAGCTAACTTTACTAAAGCTGACTTTACTGATGCTAACTTTACTGAAGCTGCGGTAACTTTACTGAAGCTAACTTTACTGAAGCTACGGTAACTTTACTGAAGCTAACTTTACTGAAGCTAACTTTTCTGAAGCTACGGTAACTTTACTGAAGCTACTTTACTGAAGTTAACTTTACTGAAGCTAACTTTACTGAAGCTGACTTTACTGATGCTAACTTTACTGAAGCTAACTTTACTGAAGCTAACTTTACTGAAGCTAACGTCTGTCATTGTTTCTATAGTCTTGCGTTATAATCGTAACGTTACACCGTCATGCCTGAGTGTTTTGTGCCAGACTGCACACACACCAGCAGCGGATCTCGCTCGTTGTTTCGCTTCCCGGGAGATGTAGTTCATTGAGCGATTTTCACATAAAACTAAATGTCACTCTTCTGTTTTATGACAAACTGGGACTTTCTTGACTTTCATTCTTATCTTTTAAATTGACAAACATCACATGTGTAATTCAGGGCACAGTTCAGACGGAATAACGAGATAAGTTGTCTCTCGCCATTGACTACCATACATATTGTCTCCGCAATAAGGTCCCATGAGCCGGAAGCGGAGGGGAGGGGCTTACGCTCTCTATAGAAACCGTTTCTAAAATAGAATCATCGCGTATCGCGCAAAAACTCTGATTAACCTGGAAAATATACCTTTTATCGTGTGTCGTTTGACAGGTTAGGACACGGTGTTATATTTCTCTTACCTGGTGCACTTGAGTGCTGTTGCTCAGTGACAGAAGGGTACGTTGGGATGACGCCATATAAAGTAACATGATATTGACTTGCAGAGGTCGGGGACTTTGGAGACTTGCAGAGGTTTGATGGCGACTGGGCTTCGCCTGGGCTCTTCAGAGCGTCTGAGTTGTGATAAAGCGAATTGTCCACAGCTGGAGTCCTTGCCAGAGGAGGGGGTGGCGCTCTTCTCTTCTTATGGAGTTGGTTACAATAGGTGGTGGTGTTGAAGGGGACCACGTTTGGATTCTGTGGCTGAAAAGCGCATGGGGGTTGAGGCAACCCTTCCAAAAACAGATGATGTGCTTGTTCAGTACTTTGTGAAGGTACAGTAGTCACTGTTGGTTTTGCTTTGTTAACCATTGCGTAAATGTCTTCTGATCTCTCACTGGCGATGACCGTTGGCGTTTCTGCATTAGAAGTTGCTCCGAAACGTGGCTGAACCACAGCATTGGGCGGCCATTTATTTCTCTGTGGCTTCGGAGCTACTGGTGGTTTGGCTTTTTGGTTGTTTGTAGGGCTTAAATTGTTCCCAGTCTCCTCCTCGATAATGTCAGATGTAGTTTCCGGCGCGTTCTCAAGTTCAGTGCTACTGACTGCCCGTAAACGCACACTATTCAAGTCCTCCTGGGTAACGACTGGCATTATCATCATGCTGTTACTCATCCTTTGCTTGGGTCTGGTGGATTCAGTGCTGTCCGAGTAACGCCGATTCACTTTGGGCTGAACTGAAGGCTCTGGATCGGGAGTGTGTTGTTGAAATTCAGGAAGCTGAAGAGAAAGCCTCGCGTTACGGTGTCTCGTTCTCTGGCCTGGAATAACACTGGAAGGCTTATGGCGCATCCTACAGGACAGGACCGACTGAGTTGGTGTTTCACATTGGCTCGCGTAGCCGCTCGATGGAGAGTTGCGCTTTGAAGGCGAAGAGATTGAGGGCTGGGAAGAGTGTGACGACGATGGGGATGTGTTTATATCCGAGATACATTCATTAATTGGAGTCGCCACGGAGGACTTGCAAGGTTCGCTGGAGCGAAGCTCATTTAAGGCCCTGTGACCGGAGACTGATGTCTTCAACGCCATCTTGCAAGGCGCTTCCGTTGGTTTCTTGCACTTGCCGACGTCTTGCTTCGAGGTTGGAATGAGATCTGGGAGTGTCTTGATGCTTTGGGAGTCTTTTCTAAGGTGAAGTCCCTGTGTTTTATGCTCCGCCGCGAGCCTTTGGAGGGACACGGTTCGTACAGGTGGAGCTGGTTTTCTTTTGGGCTTCTTGAGGACGATGCTTCGGGATCGAGATCGAGGTACGGCATCGGGAAGTCGGTCTCCTCTTCTTGTGGAGTTGCTGTCGCTGTCCTCCGAGCTGCTGCTGGGATATGACAGCGCGTAGCTTTCGCATCGGCGTCTCGCCACACCTGGGTTGGGATTGACAGAAGTGGAAAGTGACAAGGAGCGTCTGTGGAGCTCTATGTTACTGGTTGGTCGACTCCTACGCTCTTTCCTCACACCGTCTTTATCCCGTCTTGAGTTTGCCGGTGATTCCTGGCTCGGGTCCTCTGGATCCTGGAACTGCGGAGGGGGTTTGATCACGTCAGGTGCCGTCAGAAACGAGTTCACGCTATCATCCCACTCGGATGAAAAGGTGGACACGTTTGGGCCGCACCAGCCCTGGGCAGAACAAAGCAGGGTTGTGTTTTCCATCTTGGATTTCAGTTCAGCACTTTCTCATGAGAAATATTCCATTGGCTCCTTCAAGCTATTCTTGAAAATGGGGAACCTGAATGGGGCGACAGAAAGGATAATTCATTGCAGGGCTGTGATGTTATAAAATAAAATGGTAACACTTTAGAATAAGGTTCATTAGTTAACATTAGTTCATGACGTATTTGTATGTCAGACAAATGGAAATGACAGCAGTATTCATATTAATGAATCACGGCATATTGATGACTAACTAAAAAAAAAAGAAAAAAAGAAAAAGATATGTCTCAATGGTCACAGTACGATAAAGCAACCAATGGCTATGGGTATATATTATATAGACTCATTACATGCAAAGTGAGATATTTCAAGCCTTTATTTGTTATAATTGTGATGGCTTACAGATATAAAAACCTTTTCACAATATTCTAATTTTGAATTTGGGGTTTTCATAAGCTGTAAGCCATAATCATCAAAATGATAACAAATAAAGGCTTGAAATATCTCACTTTGCATGTAATGAGTCTATATAATATATTAGTTTCGCCTTTTAAGTTGAATTACTGAAATAAATGAACTTTTGCACCATATTCAAATTTTTCGAGTTTCACCTGTATGAGCAATACATTTGTTACTGTATTTGTTAATCTTTGTTAATGTTAGTTAATAAAAATAAAGCTGTTCATTGTTTGTTCATGTTAGTGCATAAACTAATGTCAAGTAAATGTTGAAATTAACATTAATAAATGCTGTTTAATAAATATGTGCAGTTCATTATGAGTTCATGCTAACTAATGTAGTTAACTAACGAAACCTTTAACCTTATTGTGAAGTGTTACCAATAAAATAATCTTTCCCACTAAAAATATCACTGGGTGACATCATTGTCCAAATACTTTAAAATCTGCCCATCTCGGTCTTAGTTTGGCACATGAGTGGGTGTTTGCCATGGCAACCGTTACCTGTTCATCCATACAGAGACTCCAGAGAAATCTCAACTGCATTTACACATTAATATTATTGCTCTCAGAAGCCATCACGAGTGGCGAAGGACAACAGAACGCCACGCAAAATGAAAAGGTTGATTTTTTAAATACTGTAGGAATTCACCACGTCATTTCATCGAACATTGCACTCTCAGTACGGACGGGTAACGCTCAGGTGAGGGTTACAAGGCCCTCCTCTGTATCATCTTACCAAAGTCATCAGCAACAGTCTGGCCTTAGTGGTTATCTTTTCTGAAAATTGGTAATAAAAGAAATAAAACTGGCATTTACAGCCATCAAAGTGATCTTCTGAATTATTTTCCTTATATCTCCCTTCTTGTGCAGCCCAAGGGCCGAAATAAACTTCTTTATTATTAACCCCTTCCCTATCACATATTTTATTACAGTAATTATCATTAATTAGGTATCATTCGAAAGCTCACACCCTCAGTATCCATCCCGTTAGAGGCACTTTGAAATCGGACACTACGTTACCATGGAAACAGAACTTAAATTCCTTTAATCGGGCTCCTCCCTCTCTGGTGGGCGGTGTCATGTTTCATATTACAAAATTTACTGCATTTTTTATAATCAAATCTTCTTTCTAATCCTGGACAAACACATCATTGGAAAGGCCTGAGACTCAAGCTGCCATGTTTGGGGATTGTTTTGAGAGAGAAATGTATTACTTTGTGACAGGAGAACGCAAAAAATATAAAAAATTCAATAGAATGTGAGTGCCTAAATAAAATCTCATGGGAGCTTACATTTTTGTGATATCAAGTTCAAATTTGGAACATATCTTGGTTAGACATATAGCTTTTATGGAAGCTTGTTTCCACCACTGAGTAATTATAATAATTGCGGCTTTTTAGCTCGCATTTATGACTTTTTTTCTCTCACAATTGCGATTTTATATCTTGCAATTCTGACTTTTTTCTTAGAATTATGTGATATAAACTCGCAATTGCGTGTAATAAAGTCAGAATTGCGTGATTTAAAGTTGCAATTGCGAGTTATAAAGTCCAATTCGGAGGCAATTTGCGATTTTATATCATGCACTTCTGAAAAAATAAGTCAGAATTGCGAGATACAAAAGCGCAATTGTGAGAGAAAAAAAGCCAGAAAAAGAAAAAGTCAGAAATGCGAGCTGAAAAGTCGCAATTTTCTTTTAAAATTGTTTTATTCCGAGGCATAAACAAGCTTTTGTCCACAGCATTTTTAGATAAAAAATTGTTTTCTAAAATACATATTGTGTATAAAATATGTTTTTTTTAGTACAAAAACTGTGTGTGTGTGTGGGGGGTTGGGGGTGGGGGTGGGGGGGGGGGGGGTAATAAAGTATAATGGGGTGTGTGTGTGACAGTTAAGGGGTTAATATAATATTATTTAAGTGATGATGTCATGTTAAACGTCATTGCTGGAAAAATAACAAAAACAAAATGATCGCACAGAATATCTGCAATCTGCTTTCACTGGAATGACTCATGATTTATTCAAAAAAAATTTTTTAAGTCAATTTATTTATGTAATTTATTCAAAGTGTCTCAGACAGCCAAACCCACCATACACCATCATGTAAGTACTGAATGCATCCATTATATAACAGAGTCAAGCTCAATGCTAATTAAATTTCAAAACATACAATTATAGTAAAATATGATTAAAAATATAAAATCTCTCAGACACAGTATGTGTATAAAAGGACATTCAAATGCCATAAGAGGAAACATGATGAAGAATATAGAAAAGATCTTAAAACGAAGGCTGAAAGAGACCTGTAGAGCGTCCCAAGCATCAGGACAACTACATATAGATCAGAAAACGATAGCTAATGTTAAGACCTGCTTTTCAATGGCTGGGATCTCAAACCTAGACAACCTGTCGCTCTGTGCGGATAATAAGCAGCATCCCTGACCACCAGCGGTCCACATGAACCCACTATTCCCATAAGCATCCTTCAAATCAAACAAAACATTGAAGAACACACACATCTCGCGACTCACATGCTGTTGCATGTGCATTGTGACGTTGCTACTCACAACCAGAAAAATGTATGTTCATAACCATCCTGATGTGCATGACACAAGTTGCCATGTTGGAATACATATGCAAAAAAAAAAAAAATGCTAATGAAAAGCCATGAATTTAGAAAGTGTTACTGTCATTGCACGGCCAAAGTCAGAGGTCACTTCGCCAAAACGCACAGTATTGCCGCAGAGGACGAGCGTCATACGCAAAGGCATGAAATCGACCAACCTTTAAATGCAGTAAAGGACATTTCCCCGAGACCTGAGGACGATCAAACCCAACCGTCTCGAAACGTGTTCTCCGTCTTACCTGTCATTCGCTCTGGAGACTGAGCCGTGCCTTCGGATGCTGTTCTCTCTCTCTCTCTCTCTCTCTCTCTGGCTCAATGCTGTTGCCATGACGATAGGAAGTGGGCTGCTTGCTTCCTCTCCGAGTTCAAGTTCGTTGAATCCTGCGTAGAGAGAGAGAGAGAGAGATATTATATAAACACCAAATCCTCAGAGACACTGCAAAATTCACTGTGCTGCTTGTCAAAAACACCAGAATCCACATAGATGCTCAGCCGAGGACAGTCACGCAGTGAAATATACTCTAAAATCCACCGCAACACACTGTAATCTGCATTATGATGAATCCAGAAGATTGGCATCAAATAGCAGCTACGCACATGGTTTTGCAATTACTCTAATAATCAGATGCATTGACAACACAACAACACCACATTGAAGCGGCGCTGATATTAAGATTAATGGGTGACACTTTATTTTACAGTGTCCTTGTTACATATGTTACTTATAGTAATACATAATTACATGCAACTAACCCTCAACCAAACCCTATAACCCAGTGCTTAAATGTAACAATGACTCCAGTGTAACCTAATAATGTTATGTAGCATTCAGACCCAAAGCTGTTGGAATCCGCACTGGATAAACGTTAAACAGATGAAAAATCCTCTGCTTTCATGCAGATCCACCCGTTTTCAGGACGACTGCGAAACACTGCCATTGTTCTGCATTTTCCACATTTCGGCAACAGAGGTGGTGTGAGTGCGTGTGTGAAGAGGTGTGAAATATATAATCAGTCCGTATTACACAACTCAGTTGCATAACAAGTGCATTTTGATCGTAAAAACTTCATGGTGATGTTGTTCAGTGTAGCAATGCATGATTTCACGCTTAGACCAGGAGGTGTTACATACTTTCAGTATATGAGGGTCAGACAGTTGATGCATGATTATTATATTAGGCTATATTATCATTATCTTCACCTGGAATGTTACAGTGACGACGCAGTGTTCTTGCAACAGGAATTTTCGCATATTTGCTCCGTTAATGTAACAAATTGCGATATTTGATAAATATTTGTTGCAAATAAATTAGCATTTTAGTATGGACTTTTTAAAATATGCTTTGTATATATTGTTTGTTCCGTCTCTGCTATCAACTTTAACCCTCTGGTGCTGGTACCAAAAAAAAAAAAAAAAATTTATTGATAACACTTGACTTTACTTGACGGGGTGTGCATAAGACTGACATGACACCTTCATAATCATGACATGACACATGTAGGATGTTTTATGCATGTTTATGACAACTGTCATTAAGTGTCATTCGCTCAATTATGACATTTTTAATGCAATTATGACATTGTTTGAGATGTTTTTGTTATGACAACTTGATATAAACCATAACATCATAACCTGTCAGTGTCTTTGTCATGATAACTTGACATTACTAAGACAACACAACCTGTCATAAATATGTCATAAACATGACATAGCAGATTAATTATCAAACTTAGCTTTATGGGTTAACATTACATTAAACTGTCATGTGGTTTTGACGTTGGCTGTCATGAGGCATTATAACTGTGTCATGAATATTTTTCGTGAGCTCAACTACAGTGGTACACATTGAATTTGTCATTAAAATGTTATAATGCCCTCATGACAGCCAATGTCAAAACCACCTGACAGTTTAATGTAATGTTAACCCATAAAGCTAAGTGCTTTCTTAAGTTTGATCATTAATCTGCTATGTCATATTTATGACAGGTTGTGTTGTCTTAGTAATGTCAAGTTGTCATGACAAAGACACTGACAGGTTATGATGTATTGGTTTATGTCAAGGTGTCATAACAAAGACATCTCAAACAATGTCATATTTGCATTAAAAATGGCATAATTGAGCGAATGATACTTCATAAACATGCATAAAACCTACTTCATATTCATGACATGTGTCATCATGTCATGATTATGAAGGTGTCATGTCAGTCTTATGCACACCCCTTCAAGTAAAGTGTTACCAAATTATAATTTTTTTTAATGAAATAAATGTACTATATTTTCGTTCAATAATGTTTTTATTTATTTAATATTTTGTATTTTTAGGGGGTTTATGTAAAAAAAAAAAAGGTGAAAATAAAAAAAAGTTATAGAAGTTTAAGTTTATGATTATGGAAAACACACAAAAGTAGGCCTACTATTTTTAAGTTTTATGTGAAATATATATTTTCCAAAACACGTTTTACTCGAAAATCTATAATATTTAAGTAACAAATCTAAACAAGTTGTGTTCCAAATTTGAGGTTGATTGTTGATACCTCAAAAAACAAGCTTTCGGTGAGAGTGTGTTTGGCTGCAGTGCCGAACGCGTCCACTAGAGGAAATTCTTTTCCCATTAATTTCCAATGCGCTCATTTTTGACGATTTTTGACGGCGAGGAGCAAAAGTGTGACTAGTTTTTTCAGGCCAGTTCAACCTTTTCGAATCATGTCCATATTTTTTTGTGTTCACACAGCAAGTACCAAAACATTTAACAAGTTTTGTACCACAGGGAAGTAAAAAAAAATTCAAAACGTAAAATTTTCCGCTCAAAAACAACTGAACAGCACAAGAGGATTAAAACAAAACCTGCAGTCTCTTGTTTGGACACTATATAAATTCGTTTCTTACCCATGAAATGTAAACTTCATATGAAATGTATTACATAAATGTGTGTAATCTATTACACACAAAAAACAACAACTTGAGAATTATTCTGTTTGTACGTTACCTCGAACTCTCCCGCCATCCGCCAAGTGCTGCGGTTATCACTCCGCCCAAGTAGCAGTGCTTCGCCTTCAGAGAATATAGTTCCCAGTATTTATACTGTTAAAATATGTCTGTGTCTCATGTGACGTAGTTTTTTGTACACTCTGTGACTATACAAATCACAACATGTAAATAGGAAAATGTTTGCGCTATTTTGTCACTTATTTGGATTAGTATGCTAGCTCCAACCATTTACATCCAGTCTTTGTGCTAAGCTAGGCTAGCGGTGGGTGCGTCAAACAGACTTATAGCACGCACAGAGATGAAAAAGGTATGTATGGACTTATCTAACTCTGGGGGATAAGGTGAATAGGCTAAAGTCCCAAAAAGTCAGAGTGTTCCTTTAAGTGAAAATTCGCTAATGGATGTGTTACACTACTCTCTTTTTTTCTCTTATTTTCCTTGTGGATTTATTAAAGACTGCCCATTGACCTTCATCTTCGTGTTCATGTGTGTTCAAGCTACACAAGCCGTGACAACTTTTGTTTGGTGAAGTTGTAAAAAGCCACAAAAAATATATTAACCTACATCAAGTAACAAAATATATTAAATATATGATCTTTATAAGAAATACTCTTTTTACATATACATTTATGCATATGGCAGACGCTTTTATCCAAAGCAAGAATACATTTTTTAATCAGTTCATACATTCACTTGGTGTTGCATGAATGTTTTTGTCTGAAAACTAATAATTTTTATTAATATCAAATCAACATTTAAGCTTTGAACCAAAGCATAAATAAAAGGGAAAAATAATTTGAGGGGAAAAAAAACACATTTAAGTAGGGGTGTAACAAAACCCTCATGTCACGATTCGATACATATCACCATACTGAACCAGAATAACAATATTCATGATTCTGAAGCTGAAAACAGAATTATTTTAGATGAAAATGCTTGATCTCTGTCACTGACTAGATATATTTAAAATAATGTACACTTTTACTGGTAACATCAGACATCTGGCATTATCAGGACCACAAATATTCCCCCATTGCATTATTATACATTATATTCAACATTATATACAGTAGTTTAATGTCTGACACTAAAACTCTAAAAACTAGATTTTTTCTCACACAGTAATTTTTATTTTGGGTGAATTATACACAATACATATTGTTGCATTTTTGTATTGCGATATATTGTGACACCCCTACATTTGAGTTTTTTTAAAAAAAGTTAGTCCAAAAGTATACATTTTTAAGTGTAAGACCGGGACGATGCCTGCATCGGTCAGTGTTTGCTTTATAATGGTGTAGGTGTAGGCGTCTCTTCAGATGCCTGACTGGAAGTGGCAGCACTGAGTAAAGTGTGTAATGTTCATGTTTCATGTTACAGTTATGTTTCTTGTCTTATCATGTGATTCCCTTGTCCTCATGTGATCCTGCCATGTGCCTCCCCAAGTCTTTTGTGTCATGTTGTCATTGGTTAATTGTCTAATCATGTTCAAGGTGTCTTGTTTAGTGATTAGTCCATGTGTGTATTTAAGCCCTCATGTTTGCCATGCCTCTTTGTCTAGTATTGTTTGTGTATCCACTGTGTGGTGAGTGTCAAGTCATACTTAGTCAACACACACAACTCTGAGATGCTGTCGCTCACACACACAACTCTGAGATGCTGTCACTCACACACACAACTCTGAGATGCTGTCGCTCACACACACAACTCTGAGATGCTGTCGCTCACACACACACAACTCTGAGATGCTGTCGCTCACACACACAACTCTGAGATGCTGTCGCTCACACACACAACTCTGAGATGCTGTCGCTCACACACACAACTCTGAGATGCTGTCGCTCACACACACAACTCTGAGATGCTGTCGCTCACACACACAACTCTGAGATGCTGTCGCTCACACACACAACTCTGAGATGCTGTCGCTCACACACACAACTCTGAGATCTGTCGCTCACACACACAACTCTGAGATGCTGTCGCTCACACACACAACTCTGAGATGCTGTCGCTCACACACACAATTCTGAGATGCTGTCGCTCACACACACAACTCTGAGATGCTGTCGCTCACACACACAACTCTGAGATGCTGTCGCTCACACACACAACTCTGAGATGCTGTCGCTCACACACACAACTCTGAGATGCTGTCGCTCACACACACAACTCTGAGATGCTGTCGCTCACACACACAACTCTGAGATGCTGTCGCTCACACACACACAACTCTGAGATGCTGTCGCTCACACACACAACTCTGAGATGCTGTCGCTCACACACACAACTCTGAGATCTGTCGCTCACACACACAACTCTAAGATGCTGTCGCTCACACACACAACTCTGAGATGCTGTCGCTCACACACACAACTCTGAGATGCTGTCACACACACACACAACTCTGAGATGCTGTCGCTCACACACACACAACTCTGAGATGCTGTCGCTCACACACACACCTCTGAGATGCTGTCACACACACACACAACTCTGAGATGCTGTCGCTCACACACACACAACTCTGAGATGCTGTCGCTCACACACACACAACTCTGAGATGCTGTCGCTCACACACACAACTCTGAGATGCTGTCGCTCACACACACAATTCTGAGATGCTGTCGCTCACACACACAACTCTGAGATGCTGTCGCTCACACACACAACTCTGAGATGCTGTCGCTCACACACACAACTCTGAGATGCTGTCGCTCACACACACAATTCTGAGATGCTGTCGCTCACACACACAACTCTGAGATGCTGTCGCTCACACACACAACTCTGAGATGCTGTCGCTCACACACACAACTCTGAGATGCTGTCGCTCACACACACAATTCTGAGATGCTGTCGCTCACACACACAACTCTGAGATGCTGTCGCTCACACACACAATTCTGAGATGCTGTCGCTCACACACACAACTCTGAGATGCTGTCGCTCACACACACAACTCTGAGATGCTGTCGCTCACACACACAACTCTGAGATGCTGTCGCTCACACACACAATTCTGAGATGCTGTCGCTCACACACACAACTCTGAGATGCTGTCGCTCACACACACAACTCTGAGATGCTGTCGCTCACACACACACACAACTCTGAGATGCTGTCGCTCACACACACAACTCTGAGATGCTGTCGCTCACACACACAACTCTGAGATGCTGTCGCTCACACACACAACTCTGAGAGGCTGTCGCTCACACACACAACTCTGAGATGCTGTCGCTCACACACACAACTCTGAGATCTGTCGCTCACACACACAACTCTGAGATGCTGTCGCTCACACACACAACTCTGAGATGCTGTCACACACACACAACTCTGAGATGCTGTCGCTCACACACACAACTCTGAGATGCTGTCACTCACACACACACAACTCTGAGATGCTGTCGCTCACACACACAACTCTGAGATCTGTCGCTCACACACACAACTCTGAGATGCTGTCGCTCACACACACAACTCTGAGATGCTGTCACACACACACACAACTCTGAGATGCTGTCGCTCACACACACACAACTCTGAGATGCTGTCGCTCACACACACACACCTCTGAGATGCTGTCACACACACACACAACTCTGAGATGCTGTCGCTCACACACACAACTCTGAGATGCTGTCGCTCACACACACAACTCTGAGATGCTGTCGCTCACACACACAACTCTGAGATGCTGTCGCTCACACACACAACTCTGAGATGCTGTCGCTCACACACACAATTCTGAGATGCTGTCGCTCACACACACAACTCTGAGATGCTGTCGCTCACACACACAACTCTGAGATGCTGTCGCTCACACACACAACTCTGAGATGCTGTCGCTCACACACACACAACTCTGAGATGCTGTCGCTCACACACACACAACTCTGAGATGCTGTCGCTCACACACACACAACTCTGAGATGCTGTTTGCGAATGTTCGTTGGAACGATGGTATCGGGAAACACCGACTCGTTGAACTGATGATAACGATGGAACTAGCGACCATATTTGGCGAACGATGCTTTCAGGAAACACACCCCAGGTCGGTGGTGGCGGTGGACATTAGACTGGACAGGCTCTGATACTCTCGGGAGAAGTTAGCTGTTGCATTGTGAACATAAACTGATATTATGCTGTGCATCAAGAGAGTGAGCAGCAAACTCAAAGCAGGGCCGTGACCTCATGGATATTGAGAGGGACAGTTCCTCCGCCAGTAATCAGACATGGAAAAATGCACAGTGAAAGAGCGCGTGGTAAGATGCAAGTAGCTAAACATTTAATATCGGATCACTTTTACGCCAGAAATGTTCAATGACCGACAGTAATATCCAGGGATGCAAACTACTCAACTTTTTAATAAAATGTCATCGTTTTGCATTGGAAATGTGCTATATTATTTACATACATGATTCATGTAACGAGTGTGATGAGACGAGAAATATTTAGCTTTTTTTTTTTAACATATTAGATATATGAATAAGAGTGAATGTGGGCATATTTTTAAATAAAACATTTAGTTTAAAAACAACTGGCCTACAAAAAACCTGGAACTTTTCTTTTATTATTCTTTAAAATCACTTTTAATCTTTTAATTAAAAAGACCAATAACCCAATAACCAAAAGAAAACAAATAAAGAAACGTTGGTTCCCCAATGTTCAAGACATACGGCCTTGCCTTAAAGATATATTTCAACCTGATTTAACCCATGAAATTATTTTGTTGGTATAAATTGATGTATATAGGTTGGTTTAATGATGTTTTAATATTTTTAACTTGAATAAAACCATAAGATGTTACCATTTTTTCAGTGTATGATAATGCATGAATTCACAGTAAATAAATTGTGGTAATATTTAATTTTTATGAACCACTTTAGACACACTAACTACAGTATAAGTAACTTTGCAACTACATGTCAACGTATTCTACTAACCCGAACCCTAACCAGTCTACTAACAGTGTACATATAATGTCTAAAGTGGACTATCGAAATAAAGTGCAAGCTAAATTCCTCAAATGTTGTCAATGTTTTGCATGTTTTCAGTGCTTCACAGGGCACCCTCTTATCATGTTTCTGTCACCAAACCCACAACTGAAGCACGAGACACTCCCTTCAAATAGAGGAAGCACATTTGCTCAAGCGGACAGTGACGGGAAACATGGTTTCTAGATTGCTTAAAGATCGGGTTGAGGTCACGGCGAAGGTCAAGAAAGCACCTGGAGAGGATCTGAAACCACACAGTGTGAAATAAGGACAACACCCAACAACGACAACTTCTCCTTGGGTGTTTGTTATTATTATTTCATTTATTGTTTAATTCGAGATTAGTTTATTTATCTTTGACTGTATGAAAAAATTCAGTTAAAGAGTAATGAAACAGACATTTTGAAGAATAAAAAACATTTAAATAAACCATTAAAGTCCCCCTGTGGTGAAAATCAAGTTTTTAATGTTGTTTATGTGTCTATGTGGTGTTTTTAATACGCTTTAAGACACACCATGTGTAAGTTCATAAGTCGACAGCATTGCTGAGTATTTTCTCCTTAAAACTGCAGTGAACCAAAGACAGTCTCAAAAACACGGTTTGAAATCGCTGGTGTTTCTGACGTCACAAACGACCTTGTAACCAATCAGATCAACGTGTGATCGTCAACCAGTGGATCTCTGAGCTGAGCGAGTGAGTGGAGGCGGGGCTCATTTGCGTATTCATAGAATCGCGCATACTAAATGAGGCAAGGGTGTCGAGTTACATTCAAGATATTTTAAGACATGAAGAAAACAGGACTTTGACCCACAATAGACAGCTGGCATTTCATCAAAATCAGTCGATGTATGCAGAACTTATAACACCCTTCCTGTTTTCAGGGGCAGATATAGAAAATTATTTATAGGTTGGCATGAGGATTACGAGGTGTGGCAATGCCAAAGCAAGCGCTCATGCAAAGTTTTTGTGAATTTATGGCCTGACATACAGATACATGTTCATGACTATATGAAACAGTTGCATTAAAAAAAAAAAGAAATAACAAAAAATCAATATCCAGGGCATCAACAGATTGTAAATGTCTCTGAGCTTCTATCTTTACACTGTTAAAATTATGTTAGTGTGAAATTACAGTATATTCCAGTTTAATAATTGCACTAATATTTAAGACTTCTCTTTTGCACTCTCAGAAATGTATTGTCAAATCTACAGTACTTTACTGACAATTTTAGTCAAGTTTTTACAATTGTACTGTAAAAAAAGCTTGGTTTGACTGCGAGTTTAGCACAAAAAAATTACTGTTAACAAACAATATCATACTGTATTTCTACAGTGCATGTACTATGCAGGTACCCAGCATGCAATGCGGCATCAATAGATTATCTGTGCTGCTGAACTTATTTTTGGTTCACTTTTAGCAGTTTGTTTTGTTGGTTTATTTTGTAATATTCAGAGTTTATCTCCTTTTTTTCTTTTTTTTTTTGAGTGTCACCATTGTTGTTTTGTAGTATTGATGTATTGATGTCTGTGCATCATTAGGGGATGCTTGTAAGAAACAAAGTCTTGTAAGATGATGTGACACACTGCAACGACTGAGACAAATCAGACACAAGTATTTGTTATATTTAACAAATAATCTTTAAAACTCACCCTGGGATCTATGGTCCCATCCCAACTAGGGCAAGACTACAGCCCTTAAAAGAGACTTTCCTGCATTCATTTACAGACGAACTGATCTAGAAATGAACATGCACATTGTGTGTGATGATTTTGTCTTGTATGTCTCTTGCATTTGTATTTATTTCATGCATGCTTAACTACTAGTTAATGTAACCCCACCTGTGTCTTCTATCTTATTAATACTCATTTAATGACTTACACTTTACTGTCCTTCCAGAAAAACGCAAGTTTTTTTGTGATTGTTGCGGGCAAAAATCCTTGATTATGCGACCCGTTTTCTTTAAAAATGCGATGGAATATGCGGGATATTTATGCAATTATGCAATGAAACTGCGGGAACTTGCAAAGACTGCAGTTTGATGTAAAAGAGAGAAAAAAGTGATTCCCCAACACCCTGTTCTCACTAGGCTCCTACCTTAATGTAAAGAGTCATTATTAGCTACTTCCTATGATAAGCAAGCGTATACATCACAGAAAGTGCTGGAATATTTAAGTCCTCATCTTGTTTTATTTCAGACCTTAATAAACACATCACACTTACAAAACATTGATGAGTCAAACGAGTTCTGTAGCTTTACAAAAGGAATATGCAACAACTTCTGTAAAAAAAATAAAAAAGAAAGTGTGCTTCTGTTTTACAGCTTTTCGACGTCGCGTAATTACGTCACTTCATAACGTTTCCATGGCAACAGGGGGAAACGGCTGCTCTCGTGTGACGCAAACGCAACATTTTTCAACTTTCTGCTAAGATATATTTGACTTTTTTTGCAACGAAAATGCGAGGATTACGAAATCATGCAAGCCCGCATATTTTGCATGGAAATCGGCAATTTATGCGGCGAAAGTGCGGCATATTTGAAAAAATGCGGACTTTGGCTGATATGCACTGAATCACATAATCGCGTTTTTCTTTAGTGTACATCGCCTTCTTATAGAATGCTGTGTGTTTGTTACATCTATCCGAGTTTAAATGGACACACACGGCAAGGCCCATGTCTAATCACACTGGAGAAAGAGTCATAAATACTCCCAACAGAGGAATTTCCTGCTTGGCAATTTCACCTTTCTTATTGGTCGAGCCAACCCGAAGGGGCGGGACCTTTCTCAGGCTTTATATTGCCGTTACACAAGCCCTTCTCTCTCTCTTGGCCTTCTCGGTACGTTCAACCCACAACTAGCCATGTGCTCATCCAGGAGAGAGAGGACTCTCTCAACCACAACACAATCAAGGACAACATCAGGAGTTTGGCACAACTTCTTCATTCAGAAGTCAATCGCAACTCCAACCGTTCCTGCTCACAGTCTGTGCATATATTAGCAGCAGCAATAATCAACAGCAGCAGTGAAGCAGATCTACGCCAAGACTAAATGAACAGTGCCATATTCAATTAAATGCTAAAACTATTCTGAGAGCTGTCATGATTGAAATTAGATCATGAAAAACTCAGTGTCTTAAGGCCCTCGCACACTGAGTCCGAAATTTTCGAACCTTAAAAAATAAATACGACCTCACGTTATGCCAATCACGGTTGCACACTGCCTCCGAAACGTTCGTCCGTCATAAAAAACATCGAATAGGGTTCGATTATCTGCGTTTTTCGCACACGTAGCAAGCAGTTTGAATGGTGTAAGTGTTTTGAAAATTCAGAGCCACCGAATCACGCATACAAAAAAACGCATACGAAAATTTCAGACTCAGTGTGCAAGGGCCTTAAAGGGATACTCCACTTTTTTGGGAAATAGGCTCATTTTACAACTCCCCCAAAGTTAAACTGTTGAGTTTTACCGTTTTTGAATCCATTCAGCCGATCTCCAGTTCTGGCGGTACCACTTTTAGCATAGCTTACTGTACGTTCACACCGCCGCCGACTTGAGCGTCAAAGAAGCTCTGGCCGCCCTGTCAAGGACGCTTGTCAAAAAGTACGGGGAAGCTTGTTGACGCTTTGGACGCTTTGAACGCTCTGACATGGCAGGGAGAATAGAAGTGTCACAACATGAAATGTAATAAACAGAAAAAACAAGCAATAAAGAAAAAAGAATAGTTAGCTATTATTATTATTATTATTATTTGCGGTCAAATCGGTGTCACCGTGAGCAAATGAATTGCATTCCCGCTTTAAAAAGAGCGTTCGTAAATATTTCAAATAAAAGTTGCGCTCATGCGGTCCCTATAAGCAAACAACGTCATGTCATAAATGATAGGAAACCTGTAGGAATCCCAGCAACGCCGATTATTGGCTTCTCTTCCATTTTCTCGGAACTAATGTTTTGGTAGGAACGAAAATGTACATCGTATGTTTCTCCGGAATCAGCCAGCGCGAGGGACGTCTATATTCCGATTGGTTGCTGGCGTTTTGCCGCTGCTTGCCGCTGAACCGCGTCACAGCTCATTACCATAAAGTTGAGCTTCTTTCAACTTTCTGATTGACGCTCAAGACGCTCAAAACGCCCAAAACGCGACGCCGAGGGATTTGACGCTCCTTGCAGCTGAGAAAAGCCAGCTTCCAATGAAAAAATGAATGACTTCCGGCCGCTTTGGAAGCTCAAGTCGGCGGCGGTGTGAACGTACAGTTAGCATACATCATTGAAGTGGACAAGACCATTAGCATTTCTCAAAAAAATGACCAAAGAGTTTTCGATATTTTTCCTATTTAAAACTTGACTCTTCTGTAGTTACATCGTGCACTAAGACCGACGGAAAATGTAAAGTTGAGATTTTCTAGGCTGATATAGCTAGGAACTATACTCTCATTCCTGCGTAATAATCAAGAAACTTCACTGCCGTACCATGAGTGCAGCAGGCGTAATGATATGATGCAGCGCCTGAAAACCTAATTTGCCGACTGAAACTACACAAACTTAGTCCCGGTCACGTTGGAAGTTACCGAGCTGGGGACTATTTTCAGGCGCTGCGTCATATCATTACGCCTGCTGCTCCCATGGTACGGCAGTGAAGTTTCTTGATTATTACGCAGGAATGAGAGTATAGTTCCTAGCCATATCAGCCTAGAAAATCTCAACTTTACATTTTCCGTCGGTCTTAGTGCACGATGTAACTACAGAAGAGTCAAGTTTTAAATAGGAAAAATATCGAAAACTCTTTGGTCATTTTTTTTTTTGATATGCTAATGGTCTTGTCCACTTCAATGATGTATGCTAAGCTATGCTAAAAGTGGTACCGCCAGAACCGGAGATCGGCTGAATGGATTCAAAAACGGTAAAACTCAACAGTTTAACTCTGGGGGAGTTGTAAAATGAGCCTATTTCCAAAAAAAGTGGAGTATCCCTTTAAAGTCGTCATGAAATTTAAATTTTACCATTCGTATTTTTTATATGTAATATTGTAGTGTTTATTGTAAATGATGTATCATTACCCTTCCCTCCCCCCTCGCAACGACTTCTCTTCTCTTCCGGATAAAAACTATTACTAGAGGGCGTGGCTATTGTGATGTCATTTAGCTGCTCGTCCTCGTTCTCATCGTGGGGTTCCTCAATTAAAAATGCTTCATGGGAGGGTAACGGTGGTGAGTCCGGTGGAGAGAAATCCTGTAAACTGGCTGTAAATTGGCATTCAAATCTGCCTCCATTTTGTTAGCAACGCCCAACCTCCATCGATCCAATCAATTCCCGAAGGACGACATCAAGCCCCGCCCTACATTTTTTCTAACTTCAGAAGCCGATTCACTCGGATATACGTCACAATAGGAAAAAAAAAGACGATCTCAACTTCAGTTTCATGACGACTTTAAAAAGACAAACGTGTGTTTTTACTTAACATGTTCAATTGTGGGATATACTCAGCTGGATTAATTCTGCTCCCAATATTTGGGATGTGTGAAATCTATCCAAAAATAATGTATACTAAAAATATTCATCTGATACATCAAACAAATGCTGGAAAAGGCTAAGCTGAAATTGCAATATTTCATTTTTCATAAAGTATGACATAACTGACAATGTAGATAAAGTGTGTTACACATGCATTTGGTGGACACATTTATCTGAAGCAAAAGCATGTTCATATTCATGCTTTCTTTGGGAATTAAACTCATATCTTTTTACGTTGATTGTGGCGTCTTAGAAAAAAGGTTCAATGGGGCATTCATCCTAAATATCGCTGAGAAAAGAAAAGAAAAGAAAAGAAAAGAAAAGAAAAGAAAAGAAAAGAAAAGAAAAGAAGGAGAAGCAACTAAGGTCACGTTTGCAGATTCTCCATCACCAGAGAGCCGTGTTGTAGTTGAATGTGTGAGTGCTGCCATCTGGCGTACACCCCAGGAACTGCATCAGCACCATGGCCAGCAACCGCGCATGCGCGCTTTAGACCAAACATCTGTTCTTCATTGCTTCAATGTTTTTTGAGGTTATTTGCATTACTTGGGGAAACTTCATAGTTGTTGTATGGATGTCTCTTCTGATTATGTGTTATTGGATTTGTCTGTATGGTAATTATCGATTTAGAGAATAAGACTAAATTTGGGTAATTTTGTCAAAACGTGTAGATGATGGGGGGTTTGATCTTACTAAAATAATGCAAGTGCATGTGTCAAGAGCGAATAGGAAGACTTGTCTCTGACGCTATAAAATGACGATATAGAAAGTACTTTTAGCCATACACGGATATACAGTATCAGTATATTTGGAAACATTCAGATTTTGATCTCTTATGCTCACCAAGGCTGCATTTATTTGATAAAAAATGCAGTAAAAACAGTAATATTGTGAAATATTGTTACAGTTTAAAACTGTTTTCTATGTGAATATATAGTAAAGTGTAGTTTATTCCTGTGATCAAAGCTGTATTTTTAGCATCATTACTCCAGTCTTCAGTGTCACATGATCCTTCAGAAATCACTCTAATATGATGATTTGATGCTCAAGAAACATTTGATACTATTAGCAATGTTGAAAACAGTTATGCTGCTATTTTTTGGTTTTGTTTATTTTTGTGGAAACCATGAAACACCGCCATTCAAAGGTTTGGGGTAAGTATATATATATATATATATATATATATATATATATATATATACTTTTACTCAGCAAGGACGCATTAAATTGATCAAAAGAGAGAGTAAAGACATTTATATTGTTGCAAAATGTTTATATTTCAAATAAATGCTGTTCTTTTAGAATCCCGACAAAAAAGTATCACGGTTTCTACAAAAATATTAAGCATGCACAAATGGTTTTCAACATTGATAAATTTTTTTAATTAATGATTGGAACCATTATTAATTATTGAGCACCAATAATATTTGAGCACAAAATCAGCGTTTTCCTATAATTTTATGAAGGATCATCATGCGACACCACTGAAGACTGGAGTAATGATGAAAAAATCCAGCTTTGATCACAGGAATAAATTACATTTTAAATGATAGCCTATTTAAACAGAAAACTCGTCATCTGATGTTTCTTGTAATAAGCTAGTGTGTGAATGCTTCATACAATTCATACCGAAAAATGAAATTTAGCCGATTTAAACCCACAACAGTTCAATTTGATTCCACTTCTTTTCAACTTTCTTACACTTAAGTTTTGGACTGGAATTCAAAATGAATTCTCTACTACTCGATGAATGGCGCGCAACCGGGATAACGGGAGCGCGCGCGTTTCATCGCGTCGCGTCAGGATCCTTTCCGCGTCGCGTCGCGTTCGCAGTGTAGGTGTGTGTTGTGAATGAGAAAGAAAGGTCTGTTCTGCTGTGTTTCTGTAGCCATTGACGTCAGCAGCGCGAGGAGCGCGAGTCATCTCAGCGACCAATCAGATGCGAACAAGCAGGCGCTCGTCTGTGAACTGCCAACGCTTCTGATCAGAATGACAAGCCGAGGCTGAGCGCTGCCCAGGTAACACACACTGAGGATGAACGATAGATAAATAACAACAACCACGACAACAGAAGCCCAATTCTCCCTCAATCCCACAAAGATGCGCGTTGCACGGGACGCTTTCCTGAGCCTCATCTATTCTTCATCTTCACTGGATGGACGAGGGATGGAGACACGCGCGCGTTCACTGGTCGGTGCCAGTCTTTGTTTGTGACATATTTCACAACGAGTCTGTGTTTTATACAACAGTGTGTGTGTGTGCATGATATTTTCACTTCAGCTTGATTATCAGCTCAGAAGCGGTAAAATGCCTCAGTTAAGTATAGCCTCTTATTTGACATGCAAAGGGCTAAAAATAGCTCACTCTCTGCCTCTTTTGAAGAAATCTGTGTCAGATCAGTTGTGGAGTCTGGTATATGTTTTTAGTCAAGGTAAAGCAAGTCACATTCATTGCTGTAGCGCTTCTAACGATACAGATTGCTTTAAAGCAGTTTCACATTAGATTAATAACATTGATCAATTATGAATCAAATTCAATTTCAGCTGTAAAGCAGCTCTACAGAAAACATTATTCAGGTCAATGCACAAGTTCTAATGGTTTCCAGTAAAAACATCATTACAAACCATCAAGCGTTAACCATTAAAACCATCACCTAATGGTTTCAGTAACAGTGTTTCCCGCAGATTTGAGCTCTGATCTTTATGTGTAAGGACACTTGCAATCCTTGATTTGCGATTTTTGAATGTGTAATTTGTGGTATTGTCATTTTGTGTGAAACCTTGTGTGCTGCCGTCTGGTCTCTCTGGACGAAGAGATAGCAGTATCTTAACGTGATTCTCCTGGTTAAATTAAGGATAAATAAAAATGTTTTCCTCATTCTCCACGTAATTCTACGCCCTTGCCTAATGGTTTCAGTAACAGTGTGTCTCCCGCAGGTTTGATCTTATGTGTGACTCTTGCGCTTGTCTCCTTTTCAGTGATTCGCCCTCCTGCTGTAGCAATGAGTAACCTCCTCCTGAACGCTTCTCTGTTCGACTGGGATGTACTGGAGGGAAGAAACACGTCGCCTGTCCCATCCTGGGATCTGGAGCCGGTTCCCGTGATCCTCAACCCGTGGGATGTTCTCCTGTGCGTGACGGGAACGCTCATGTCGTGCGAGAACGCGGTTGTGATCGCTCTGATCTCCTACACACCCACTTTAAGAGCTCCCATGTTCGTCCTCATCGGGAGTCTGGCGTTCGCAGACCTCCTGGCCGGCCTGAGCCTAATCCTCAATTTCATCGTGACCTACATAATTGACTCAGGATTCGTTATGCTGCTATCAGCCGGGCTCCTCATCACAGCCTTCTCGGCCTCAGTGCTCAACACCCTGGCAATCACCGTGGACCGCTACCTGTCGCTGTACAACGCGCTGTCGTACCACACCGAGAGCACGGTGACGTTCACCTACGTCACGCTTGTCCTGTTGTGGGTCGTCAGCACTTTGCTGGGATCGCTCCCGGTCCTGGGCTGGAACTGTTTGGACGACGAAAGCACGTGTAGCATCTGTCGGCCGGTCAACAAAAGCAACGCCGCGGCGCTCGCCGTGTCCTTCCTCCTGATATTCGCTCTGATTCTGCAGTTGTACCTTCAGATCTGCAAGATCGCGTTCCGGCACGCTCAGCAAATCGCAGTACAGCGTCAATTCATGACTGCGTCGCACGCGTCCTCCACCACGAAAGGCGTCTCAATCTTGACCACCATATTGGGAACCTTTGCTTTCTGTTGGATCCCTCTTGCCATGTACTCGCTGGTGGCGGACACTCGATCCCCTGTGATCTACACTTACGCCACGGCTCTTCCAGCAATCTGCCACTCCATCATCAACCCCATGATATATGCCTTCAGGAACCCTGAAATACTCAGGTCTTTGAGGATCGCTTGTTGTGGATGCATGCCTTACAGATTCCCCATGCGACCACGGACACCCAGCGATGTGTAGCGTCTTCAGATTACAGCGTAGTCGCGGTAATGCCACATCTTTAAAGCACACCAGAATCCACATTTTGTAATCCAGTGGAGTGAGGAAATGTTTATTATTTGGGGAATTTAGTAGCACTTCATGATACACGTACGGTAATGACATGTTACTGTGATTAATCACTTCAGTAAATCGAATAATTCTGTATAACATCAACAGTAGCTTACTTATGGAGCCCATAAAGTGACAAAATGAGATTAGAGGAACATTTAATTTCAATGCTTTTTCATTCCCACAAGAAAGTTCGGTAACGCTTCCTTTTACAGTACTTACCTGTACTTACCTAGAAAGTACTGGCTAATATAAGGTAAGTACATGGGTTAGGGGTAGGTTCAGGGTTAGTACCTAGTTATTACCCAGTAATTATAATTACTATAATAAGTACATAGTAAGTACATGGGTAACAGGACTGTAAAAGGAAGCGTTACCGAAAGTTCGCTTGCAAAAATTTCGTGTTCCCAGAGAAAATTAGCTTTAGAAAAACTTTAGTTATTGGAAATTAGTTTTGTCACGATACTGGAGCCAGATAGCAACATAGTGTCGGCTCGACACTATGTTGCTGTCTGGGGAGTTTCCAACTTCGATACGATACCATGAAAAATATAGATATTCGATACCATTTTCGAACCAGCCTGTTCTCACGTAAATGCGTCTCTATAGCACGCATTGTGTTTTATCGTGCAATTTATACGCGAAAATGAGTTTTTACGTGCATATTATACGCATTTTTTTCGTGCATTTGATACGCATTTCATTTGCGTGTAATACACACGCACCCCACACCACTAATTCTACCCAAACGTATAATACACACGCACCCCACACCACTACTAACCCTACCCTAACCAACCCATGCGTATCCAATGCACGTAAAAACTCATTTTCGCGTATAAATTGCACGATAAACACACTGCGTGCTGTAGAGACGCATTTAGTGTGATCGGGTTGGCCATACAGATAATTGTATCAGTTGTAACAACTTACACACAGCACAAAAAGTCGTTTATTTGAATCATTGAACTACATTTACAAAGTAAACAGCCAGTAAGAATAACATAAGAACAAATTAACAAATTGCAAACGATAGCACAAATAAATACAATAGAACAAAGAATGAAAATAAACACGGCTTTAAGTTTTTCAGGTGGGTCCACAGTAATCAAATGTAAAATAACACTGGATAGTTTTCCTTGTAAATATTAAATACAGATTAATGCTTAGAAAAGTTATTCAGTCAAGAGCAGTGAGTGATTTTCTCAGTCTTTTGTCTTCTGTTGAACATTAATGACACAGACGGCAGCCAGTGTTTTAGACCGAGCGAATGCACCAATCCAACATACTGATATACAACATGCCTCTTTCTCAACTATTAAGGTCCAAAACTGAATGTATTTACCTCAATATACCTTTGAACATAATGTTGTATGTATTTGCCCATTTAAGCGCAATAAGCCATGACAAATAAGTCAATTTGGTTCTCGCAAGCTGTTAGAGAGGCCGCTTTATGAGAGCTTTAGGTATGACATATATACACTCACCTAAAGGATTATTAGGAACACCTGTTCAATTTCTCATTAATGCAATTATCTAATCAACCAATCACATGGCAGTTGCTTCAATGCATTTAGGGGTGTGGTCCTGGTCAAGACAATCTCCTGAACTCCAAACTGAATGTCAGAATGGGAAAGAAAGGTGATTTAAGCTATTTTGAGCGTGGCATGGTTGTTGGTGCCAGACGGGCCGGTCTGAGTATTTCACAATCTGCTCAGTTACTGGGATTTTCACGCACAACCATTTCTAGGGTTTACAAAGAACGGTGTGAAAAGGGAAAAACATCCAGTATGCGGCAGTCCTGTGGGCGAAAATGCCTTGTTGATGCCAGAGGTCAGAGGAGAATGGGCCGACTGATTCAAGCTGATAGAAGAGCAACTTTGACTGAAATAACCACTCGTTACAACCGAGGTATGCAGCAATTGTTACCACTGTGCAGGCTGGTGGTGGTGGTGTAATGGTGTGGGGGATGTTTTCTTGGCACACTTTAGGCCCCTTAGTGCCAATTGGGCATCGTTTAAATGCCACAGCCTACCTGAGCATTGTTTCTGACCATGTCCATCCCTTTATGGCCACCATGTACCCATCCTCTGATGGCTACTTCCAGCAGGATAATGCACCATGTCACAAAGCTCGAATCATTTCAAATTGGTTTCTTGAACATGACAATGAGTTCACTGTACTAAAATGGCCCCCACAGTCACCAGATCTCAACCCAATAGAGCATCTTTGGGATGTGGTGGAACGGGAGCTTCGTGCCCTGGATGTGCATCCCACAAATCTCCATCAACTGCAAGATGCTATCCTATCAATATGGGCCAACATTTCTAAAGAATGCTTTCAGCACCTTGTTGAATCAATGCCACGTAGAATTAAGGCAGTTCTGAAGGCGAAAGAGGGTCAAACACAGTATTAGTATGGTGTTCCTAATAATCCTTTAGGTGAGTGTATATGAACTATATTTCAGTGCACAAAGTTGTAAACGCAATGTTTCTCAGGGGAATGCAATAGTTTTGCAAGCGAACACAAATATTAATTTTACAAATATTTAATTTTCTTCCCAATCTCATATTTTTTTCCATCACCTTGTTAGGGCTTCATTCTCTGTGCAAGCTGCTTCATACCAGAATACAACTGTACTGTAAAACTAACTATAGTGGTTTACAACATACTGTACTGTACAATTAGGGTGTTTCCCTGCCGTCGGTGTGAGGCATGCTGGGACATGTACCAGCAATCCTTTGTGGCCCTATAAAGCAGGAGTAGAAGATGGATGTACAACTATAGTTGTTGTTTGAATGCCAGATATGCAGGATTCCTACAGTATTGTACAAGTAACCACAGTAATGGTGTAGTCACAGTAAAACTATAATCTCTGATCATTTATAAAATCTGATAACAACACATAGGACAAAAAAAAATCCTAATAATTATGAAATACTGAGGCAAAGAATACAATAGTTATAGCTAAATAATAATATCCAGTACATGCAGTGATTTCAAAATCAGTCAAACTACAGAAACGCCTTATGAAGAACACACATTTTCATCACAGAAAAGTCTGAGTGCAACAACAACACAAACAAACGTTTTCCACAGAAAAACACCATTGCACTTCAGGACAGTAATTCATATAATAAATACCGTTTTGTGGCTCTTTAATGTGTCGCCTGGTAAAACGATCATCTCTTCCTCTTTACTACTAGTTATAGCACCAAATAAACACCAGAAGGTATGTTGTTTCAACCATGGAAAGACATCAAATACACACAATTTTTCAAGTTCAAGTCCACCAACGTTAATCTACTAACTCTCCGGCGAAATGGCGGATTCAGCGTTATGATTGGTCAGATCGCTCGCCTGTCAATCAAACTCAAACTCAGCAGCACCACCAAATAATTACACATTAAATACATGTTGTCCATTATAATCAGAATGTGAACGCACAGTAACATGAACGCTGTAATGTAAAGATTGACCTGCAATTTCTGTAGTGATATAAGTGGATATATGCATTTACACAGATAATCAAATAGTAATGTGGTGTCCAAATATGAATCATCATCATCAAACGGGTATATAATTATCCAAATGTAGCATACACTTTGCATTGTTGCCGGTATGCCTGAATTCTTTACATTTCTTGTCAATACTATTTCTTTGCCATCAAACTAACCCCTGTACAATTATTCCAATGGCGCACTGAAGTGTGTGTTGTGCTATTCTAATCCTCCAGTGATTCGTTCAGATACCAGAACATGTGTCTCTGACAAGCTAAGCTAAACGCTTATCAAATGCATCATGTTTCAGTTGAAGTTGTGTACGTTATTTATAATATACTGATATATATCGACGCTGATCTTCCAGGTGTGTCGTCACACACACCTAGTCATGTACTGTACGACGAGCAGACATAATCGTTTTCTGTTGTTACGCTGTTGATTGCTTTCATTTTTTATTTGATGCTGCTATCAATTGAATGTTGTGTGAAACTGTGAATGTGTGGTGCATTATGCCTTATTTGCACTCGTTATGATGTATTAAGCTTGAAGTTGTTTTGCAATCATTTACTACGTATGTAGGAGCCCACTAGACTACGTTTGTGTGTGAAGACATCTCGGTATCATCTGCTAAAAGCGTGTGTGATGGGATGTCATCAGTTCACCTGAGACAAAATCTGCAATTCATTTCTGGTGAAGGCAGCCAAAGAACCAGATTCGTCATGTTGGATTTACTGAACTTGAATGAAACGACTGTGTTATTCTAAATAATATATAAGATGTCTACATTTCTGAATGTACCGTCTGTTGCCAAGAGTGCTGTGATTGTCTCAGACGTCCAACTTTGTATTACAATCACCCAGTCTAACATAAAACGTTGGTCTGGTCTTCATTCACAATAATGTCACATTACTTTTTTTTTTTTCAGTGTAACATTTATATAGACGTATATTTTTGTACTTCCTTAGAAAGTTTCCCTCCTTGTGTGTTGAGAGATCACAGATTGAATTTATAAATAGCGTGTGTAACATTCAGCCCAGAAACACGGCTGTCTTCCTATGTTTGCAGTGTGAGACCGTCCGACTGGTACTGGTTCTCAACCTCTCTGACCTCGGTTTGTCTAGGAAAACACCCGTAGGCCTGATCTGTACCTCTGATACTTCAGTTGTAATAAAAATTCATACAAAAAAAAAACAAAACATGATCTCTGTGTAATGTTGTACACTTATTTTTATTTTATTTTAGCATTTTAAATAAGATTGTTAAAGGGTTAATTCGCCCAAAAATGAAATTTCTGTAATTAATTACTCACCTTTACTTTGTTTCAAACCTGTAAGACTTTTGTTCATCTTCGTAACCCAGATAAATATATTTTTGATTTCTGTCCCTCCATTGACAGTCATTGGAGTGTTTGAGATTCATATTTTTTAAATAAAGGGCTTTTTTTGCTCAAACAAAGTGACAGGAGTCGCATGGATTACTTTAAAGATGTCTTTACTACCTTTCTGGGGCTTGAAAGTGGGAGTTGCGTAGCCTGTCAATGGAGGGACAGACAGCTCTCAGATTTCATCAAAAAGATCTTCATTTGTGTTTTGAAGATGTACCCAAGTCTTACGGGTTTGGAACGACGCGAGGGTGAGTAATTACTGACAGAGTTTTCATTTTTGGGTGAACTAACCCTTTAATCATTATAAGACTATTTTTTAATCATTATAAGACTTATTGGGACCCCTGGAAGTTTGCTGAGGCCCCCTGGTTGAGAACCACTGTATACCATCTTTTTTGGGGGAAGTGTGTAAAACAGTACACAGAAAAATGTTTCAGACACTTATATGCTACCTTAAAGGGGTGGTATAATGCCCTTTTGACAAGATGTAAAATAAGTCTCTGATGTCCCCAGAGTGTGTATGTGAAGTTTTAGCTCAAAATACCCCACATATATTTTTATATAGCATGTTAAAATTGTCACTTTTTGAGGGTGAGCAAAAACGCAGCGTTTTTGTGTGTCCCTTTAAATGCAAATGAGCTGCTGCTCCCGGCACAGGGGGCGGAGCTACAAGAGCTCGTTCTTAGTAAATTCAAAAAATCCTCACACACACACACACTGAAAATTCCTAAAACTTTTAGCCTTTTATGTTCAAACCGGAGTGAGAAAGATGGAGAGACTCAAGAAGAACTGACAACATGTAGACAACCTCTCTGAATGGTTAGTTGATGAATGTATGTAGCTTACGTCTCATTATCTTCTAGTCATTGATTAGCATATTCTGTCATGATAATCTATAAATTGTGTTCTGGGGGCGGGGTTTATGTAAATTATAGGGTTTGTGATGTCACTAACCCGTGAAGAAGCTTGTGTAGTTCCTACCAGCCGTTTGTTGTAGTCCTTAAAAACCGATTTCTGTAAAAGCAAATCTCTCCCTTTGCTTTGAACTTTGAGCGTCGTAATTTTTCCAGATGTTGTTTGTGCTTAAACAGCAACAGTACACTCTACCTAAAGTTAAAAAAGTGAAATCATAATCAACCACCCCTTTAATACATTGCATGTTTGTAGTCAAGAATGAGATGCTAAAAATCAGATATTACTTGGAGTTCTTTAGTCACACTGAACATTTTTGAGGAAGTTATTTTTAGTGCTTCAGCAGAACTGCTTAATCCTGTATCAAACACACACACACACACACACACACACACACACACACACACACACACACACACACACACACACACACACACACACACACACACACACACACACAGTAAGGGTTAGAGGCACACAAACAGGAGAGTGCATATGTTGTTTGCCATGGTCTCCTCTTCTCCACAAAGAGCCACTGGAGAGCTGGCGGAGATGTAAGGGACAGATGGAGGCTCGCTGATGCAGGAGGACAGTGACGTCAGAGACTCGGAGGGAAAGCTGGAGATATATAAACAAAATCCTTCTCGCTCTCGCTCATCTATTTAGCATGCTTTAAATAGAGAAATGTTACAGCATAACCTCACATAGCAATGTTTTTTCTGGCCTAGCTCTGGCCCACACAACCCTTTTCCCTCGGCCCACACATGTGCCATAACTGGCCCGAGTCTCAGCCAATTAATAACCCATAAATGCCCCTGCAATGGGCCTGAATAGGTTTTCAGCCAAATCTCATATATTTGTCCGGAACATTTACTGGTGGAAAAACTATAAAAGAAACATAACAGATAGACATGCAAGTGTAATCAATATCATTCATTTATTGCAGAAATTACAAAAAGCAGTACCGTCGCAGTCCGGTGTCGTATATGCATTAGTATTGTGTGAGGTAAAGAGTTTAGGTTAAAAGGTGTGCATTTCTCATTCAAACATGCATCACTGACACACCTCAGACAGCAACATAGTGTCGGCCCAGATTCGGCCCACGTCTGGTGTGTGTGGAGTCCACTTGTACCAGATCTGGGCCGATTTCTCACCATTCCTGATCTCTAACACACACTTACAGCGTTCGGCGGAAGTTCTCTCTACACTGTAAAAAAAAAAAATCTGTTCAATTTACGGTAAAATAACGGCAGCTGTGGTTGCCAGAAATTTACTGTATAAAATACAGTAGCAAGACTTTACAGTAGCAAGGTTTTACAGACTTAACTTAAAATGTACAGAAATAAACCATATTTCATTATCTGATATAATGTTAATTTACCGACCTATTGAAGTATTAACCCTTTAAGGTACGCACCATGAAAAAAGCAAAGGAAAAATTATTTCTTTGCATTTTTTATTCAATTATGATAACAATAACAACAATCAAAAAAAAAAATTAATTAGACCTTACAGTATTTTAGATACAATCCTCTACCAAACGGTTGAGACGTCTGTTCATAATAAAAGAACAACATTCAGAACAAGTCATATTAAGTGCATTTTCTTGACCAATAAAAAAATCTGATGGCTGCTATTGATGGCTCTTACAATGCTAGTCATATAATAATACACAAACATAGTCAATTTTAAATTATGAAATTAATAGTAACACCAGAATTGGTATTAATTCTTCAAATGTATTCTTGATATTTACCATAATACAGTACAGAAATGCTGAAAAAATGATATTGATCAAATATTTTTTATCAAATATGTAATTGAATAATATTAAAATTAATCATTTTAACAACACTAACCCTTTTGTTCATTGTAAATAGCAAATTTTACCAACATTAGCTAATTTTATTAGCTAATTTTTACTACCTTAAAAGGACAACTCAACCGTTTGGTAGAGCATGTTTAAAAAAAAATATTTTACCCTTATAAGACTTATTTTTGTTTAATTAAGTTACATAATTCTGTTTAACAACTCCTCTGAAACGATAATATGTCAACCAAATAGTCTTACCTTTAAAAGTCCCGCCGATATGCGTCATCAAAGTGTCATGTGCTGTTTGAAGGAACACTGAATGCCATGCTGCTCACAGACACAGTGCCATCTAGTGGATTTTTTTAGCATTGCACAACTACACCAAACGGTAGAGATGGCTCATTCAGGTTGAGTTAAGGTTGATGCATTTTTCAATAAAATATAGTGACTTTAAGTGTGGTCTACCAAATGCTTGAGTAGTACCTTAAAGGGTTAATATCTGTTTTATACCATTGTAATACACTGACAGCCAACAATCACAGCAGTGATGAGAGTCACATGATCAAAGCTCATCACAAACAGTTCTTCCACAAGACAGTTAAAGGTGCAGTGTGGGATTTTTAGCGGCATCTAGTGGTGAATCCTGCAAATTGCAAACAGCAAGTCACTCGCGGCCTATCCCTCGGTTTTCAAACTCGAATGAGAAGCTACGGTGGCCGACGTAAGACAAAATATGTCGTCGTCTGAGTCTGAGTCAGCAGCAGAGAGTAGTAAGTCAAGCAATGAGGTTTCTTTAGCGCTGTTTGTTCGCTTTCGGCTACGATAGAAACATACCTTCAGACCTTCATAGAAGGGGATTCCCGCGCCTATGTAGATATAAATGTCTCATTCTAAGGTAATAAAAACATAACGGTTCATTAAGTAAGGTCTTTATACACCACTGAAAACATAGTTATGGATTTTATATTGCATCTCTGTCAATAGATCCTCAGAAATGTTACACAATGCACCTTACATAATATAATAATAGTAATCAGCTGATTGTCTCACGAACGTAACCAGCAGATTCTCCCCACAAAGCAAACCCATAATACAGCGAGGGAGAAGACCCACATGAAACTATGCAACTATATATTTTTTCTAACAGGGTAGTAAAAGTTTAGCTGGCTAATATGAGCTGTTACTGTGGCTGAGCTGGTTAAAGCATAAAGCCTTGTTTAAACTCGACGCGTCCGCATGAGCCCAAAGGTGCAAAAATGACGTGATTGTGACATCGCGCGCGCCTCCGCATCCCCTAGACACACTTACTACACACAATAGGCTTTTTTTCTCTGATTTTGGAAACTCTAAGCGATCGACTTAAAATGCTTCCAAGATCGACGGGTTGGTGATTCCTGTAACTGTTTTACGGTCAATGACAAGAGTAGCCTACTAATCAGCTGTCTCACGAACTTAACCAGCACATTTATCCCCACATAGCAAAGCCATAACACAGCGAGGGAGAAGAATTAAGTTACATGAAACAATCCAACTACATATTTACACCACTGACAAGGGAAAAGTCACTACTCACGGTGTTTATGACTAGCTTCTTCTAGCTTCCTGCGGCTTCTCTTTCAATGTAGTGACGAAACGCGCTCTGTAACGCTGTGTGTTCGCGTTCGGCTACTGTAGAAACATGACGTCACAATATGGCGACCTTCATAGAAGGGGATTCCCGCGCCTATGTAGATATAAATGCCTCATTCTAAGGTAATAAAAACATTACGGTTTATTAAGTAAGTTCTTTATACACCACTGAACACATAGTTATGGAGGTCATATTGCATTTCTGTTAATAAATACTCAAAATTTCTACACACTGCACCTTTAATATTAATATACAGAAGCTGCACAGTGTGATTCACACACACATTAAACACCATCATGGTAACACATATGAAATTTTAAAAAGGCAATAAACATTAATTTAACAACATTAAATATCACATAAAACCCTGATGTACGTAACTAATTAGAAAAAGACTAAGCAAACTATGAAGAAACAGTTATTTCAACAAAAATACATCAAATGTGAAGTGTCACGCAGGGAATTGTGGGAATGTCAATTTACGTTTTTTTCAATGTGAATTATACAATGAGTTGTTCACTTTCACTTTCAAAAACTGCAAATTTAACGGTATTTTACTGTAAAATTACACGAAATGTACCATTAGATCTATCACAGTTATTTACCGTATAGTAAGGAAACTTTCTGTTAACCAATTAACAGTTTTTCACTGTAGCATTAGCACTGATCATTTTTTACAGTGTTTATACTTTTTTTTTTTTTTTAAATCATCATGTTTTTTCCTGTACTTGCTGTGCCATCATTGGTCCAGGTCTGGCTGACAGGAGGCCAGCAGTGCCAGCTTGAGGCCGCATTCGGGCCAAGATCGCTCGCTGCGATGTGGGACATGGTTGAAATAAAGCCACAAATGGCAATCTTCATGGTCGGATCAGCATTGGCACGTGGATGATTGGAGATCCAGTTGAAATAGTACCTTTTCAAATATTATGTGGTTTTTACAGTAAAGTCCATCTTGAATCTTCACTGATAGTTAGGGTTTGATGACACAGGTCACTGCAATACACACTTGTATCAAGAGGGGCGATCAAATGAAATCATTCCCTCTTACTGTTATAAAAAGAGAAGTCCAACACTTTAACTGTCTTAAGGTACTGGATGTGATCATAATATATGTGGGGTGTGTGGACTCACGAGGAAACATTAAAAGGTCCATGTCAACTGAGTGTGAAGTTTTCATTTGCAGCTTGTATGTCCACAAATATTTATCTTTTTATTATTTATTTCTATAATATGTGTGGCCTTCTAACCTTTTAAAACTTTGTCAGCTGTTGTTTAAACTCTAATGTGTGATGTTTTGCGCTACTGAAACTGCGGCCAAGGTTATAAGAGAAGGGACTGTCTGTATGATTACTTAAATTCTTAAAGATGTGCTGTCGTGGATCATCTGTGTTTGGATTATTTGAGTTTAGTTTCATTACATGTTTTTTTAGCCCATGACTCCCCATTTCCTTAGTTGCTAATCATTTGTTAATTGATTAGTCCCACCTGTTCCTTGTTTTCTCCCTCATTCGTTCTGTGTTTATATATCTATAAACCGTTTGGTTCAGTCCTTTGTCTGTTGTCCATTTAATTCCCGTTAAATTTCCCACTTGGAATATTTCCAAAATCCCCCAGTTTAACCATGGAACGCTTCTGGAACATTTCCACCCCTTTGCAACCCTAGTGTTGATGTATCAAAATTATTTTGATAACTATTTGTCATGATGTCAGACGATAGTGTTTTTTTTAAGTTGAGTTGAACCAACTAGGGGGAGTTTGAAAGAAAAAAAGGTTGTCAATGGTTGAACATTTACAACATGCAATAAAATCTTGGAAATTATTTATTTTAGGGATTGACTCAAGTCTTCAGAGGAAAAAAAATAGTCTTGGCCCTTGTGGTTCTAGAGGTGTGCACTAAAAAGCAAATTTCAATTTCAGTAAAAGCTCAATTTTATTAGATGTTTTATTTCATTTATTATTCATACATGCATTTTAGACTCTATTCCTACAACATGATAGTTTAAACATAAGATGCCATTTCCGTCTTTTGAACAGTGTTACAAAAATCTATACAACAATACATTGTAAAACACATTAATGATACAGTACAGAGTATTGTTACAAATGATAGCGGATGCCACTCCATCACCTCGTCTGACACATTTAAGCACACACACAACACACAAACACACACTATTAGTAAACTGCGAGCAGTAATAAATTATCGGCCACAAGACATAAAAAAAAGCAAATAATAAAAGCATTAAGAAATTCACTCACTGCTAAACTGGGGCGTATTAATCATCACAACACTGTCCACGATTGAGCAAAGAGACAAATGTTGGATAATGGAGAGTTGTGATATTGAAGGAGAAACGTATACTTTGATTAGAGCAACTTTAAATATCTACTATAGCGATGATTTGATTGTCCATATACTGTATTCAGGGCATCTCGCGTGAAGCAAGCCTGAGATATCACAACAAATGTGTTTGCGTAACAATACTGTGGCAATGATTTGAACGTAAAATGAATACAAGTGCTAATACCACTGTTGACCATCGTTTTTGTGCATCACAAGATATAGATAGATATTTCACTATATTCTCCGGACGGCTAACAAAAGATCAAAAGATAATCAAAAATCACAGACCGAATATTTTTTCTCAATAAGTATTTTCTTGGCAACTCTTGCAAAAGCTAGCATGTTGAATTGGCATTGTAATTATGAAACACAGTTTTCCGAAAGTGCCTGAACTGTCTCTTTTGTCATTGTCATCTCTCTAATTGTGCACTTGCACCGTGTCCTTCCACTTTGCATGGCACAGATTCAGTTTCTGATCTCCTCAGTAGCCTCATCCATGGACCATCTGAGCGCATGAGGACGAGTGTGTGTGTGCAGGAATGTAAAATAGCAGCATTCTGCTGGTGTTCGCAGTTCTCTCGGGCCCGGGCTCAGTCGGACCACTCGTTCTCCTCCGGCTCCGAGTCCTCGTCTGACTCGCTGTACTCCACTGCGATGCGTCGGGACAGAATGGTGGCCACGTCGTTCCCCACGGGCTCTTTCTTGGCCTCCTGCTCTCTCTGCTCCTGCACCTTACGAAGCTGGATACCTGGAGGACAATCAGCAGTCAATAAAAGATAATGCCTACGTCCTAGGACAGTAGGTTTCTAGAAAACACATAATTGAGCCTGGGTGGATTGGGGCTATGACATAATTCCCCGCGGGAACACACTCCCTCAGTCGGACTGGGTGGCAGAAGAGCTGATGAGTGACTGGATTTAATAGGGGAAACGTGAGTAAAACGAACGATTATCAGTTTAAACTAAAGGTTGGACTCGATATAGTGTTCCTTACAACTTACCAAATACAGGTGAAGCTCGAAAAATTAGAATATCGTGCAAAAGTTCATTTAATCTTATTATATAGCTTATGAAAACCTTTTCACAATATTCTAATTTTGAATTTGGGGTTTTCATAAGTTGCACGCCATAATCATCAAAATTATAACAAATAAAGGCTTGAAATATCTCACTTTGCATGTAATGAGTCTATATAATATATTAGTTTCACCTTTTAAGTTGAGTTACTGAAATAAATGAACTTTTGCACGATATTCTAATTTTCCGAGTTTCACCTGTATTTCTATATTTATAGGACCTAATAGCCTGATAATCTAATAATAACCTAATAATCTAGCGATCACGGATATTGACATGCAGCAGGAATCGTGTTTCCTGACATCTATATGAGCCTGATTTCAACACTGAGGAAATACATAAAGCAAATTTGGCTACGCTTTATATAACTACAATATAGGTCTAAATCCATGTGATGACTTATATCAATGTAATATTATATATCATTACATCGTCCAGCCCTAAAACTTGTATTGTTTTTTGTCAGTGTTATTTAAAAACATCCAATTATGCAGAATATATGATGGTAAATATTTAATTGATGTAGCTTTCAGCAGTCTGTAAAAAATATACCTCAGATTTCTTGTCAAATCTAGTTGTACAGTCAATCAAAGCTCTTTTCCGTTTTAGATGTGTTTTTGGTGTCATTCACACTGCAAACTAATGCTGCCGCTCAGTGTTTCTGCCACTCAGTGTGTGTGACCGCAGTCATTTAATAGAAAATTGAATAGATGACTAAACCATATCCCAAGAATAGACTAGTTATCAATAAGATAACAAAGAAATTAAATAACTAGTCTATTCTTGGGATATGGTTTAGACGTCTATTAAATTTTCACAGCCCAAATTTTGCCTTGTTTTAGACGTCTAGGCGGTGTTTGGACGGCTATTAGACGTCTTTGAAACGCAAAATTGCTTGCTGGGATGTTTGCCGTGTATCCTGAACTAAAAATCCTTTGCTTTGCGTACTGACCTCTGCGGATGGCGGCCAGCAGGTCGCTCCGGGCATCGCTGATGGGGACGAGGGGCACCTGGCCCTTTCTGGGAAGAGTAGACTCTCCAGGTGTGTGTGTTCCTCGGGACGGGGACGGGGCGTGGGTGGGGGGTCCCGGTGGGGGGGGAGGCGGGGCCATCGGTGGGCCACCCATCACAGCATGCGAAGGGGAGCCGGTGTAGGCCGAGGCGGGGGCTGGTGGAGGAGAGGGGCTGTAGGGCCGTGACAGGGAGATCACTGTCCCCGGAGCCAGTGATGGAGGGCCAGATGTGCTGTCAAACGCAGTCTGAGATGAAGGGATGAGGGGAGGAGGCGGTGGGGGGGCGGGTGGGATGAGGTGCTCGAGGATTTGATGTCCGCTGTCAAGGGATTACAAGGGAAAGTTGTTTAAGGAACTATTTTGCATTGAATTTTTTTTTGTCATTTCCTACTATTGCCTCAAAGGAACAGTTCACCCAAAAATAAAGATGAGAAGTTTCCTTAAACCTAAATAATTATTGAAATGTTTACACAGCTTAAAACAAGTGATTACAAGGGAAAGTTGTTTAAGGAACTACTGTAGTCCAAATTTGAAGTGTTTTGAAAAGTTAATCAAAGTTGTCCTAAAACAAGACCGGGAATGGTTCCAAATTCATGTATAACTTTGATGACATGTTTTGATCCACTTTAAACGTTGACTACTTTATTTTGCATTGAAAAATATTTGTCATTTCCTATTATTGCCTGAAAAAGAACTGTTCACCCAAAAATAAAGATGAGTAGTTTACTTACCCACAGTCATTTTAAACCTAAATAATTATTGAAATGTTTGCACACTTTATTGAAATGTTTACACAGCATAAAACGTTCTCATTATAAACTAAGCATTCATTTAATGAAGCTCCAAAAACTGCTTGTTTTGATATTGCAGGATCTGGGCAAATATAGAGCAAGACATCGACCAATAGTTGTACATCATTTCATCATAGGCTCCGCCCACTGGCGTTCAGTCGATTAACGGCTGACATTTGCCTACACTGGATGTGAGCGTTGCGTCAAAAGCAAATATAAGCCATTATAATGACTGACGCTGATACACTGATACAGTATGCAGATGTGTGTTCAGATTATAATGACTGACGCTGTCTACACTGATACAGTATACAGATGTGTGTTCAGATTATAATGACTGATGCTGTCTACACTGATACAGTATACAGATGTGTGTTCAGATTATAATGACTGACGCTGATACACTGATACAGTATACAGATGTGTGTTCAGATTATAATGACTGACGCTGTCTACACTGATACAGTATACAGATGTGTATTCAGATTATAATGACTGACGCTGATACACTGATACAGTATACAGATGTGTGTTCAGATTATAAAGACTGACGCTGTCTACACTGATACAGTATACAGATGTGTGTTCAGATTTTAATGATTGATGCTGTCTACACTGATACAGTATACAGATGTGTGTTCAGATTATAATGACTGACCCTGTCTACACTGATACAGTATACAGATGTGTGTTCAGATCATAATGACTGACGCTGTCTACACTGATACAGTATACAGATGTGTGTTCAGATTATAATGATTGATGCTGTCTACACTGATACAGTATACAGATGTGTGTTCAGATTATAATGATTGATGCTGTCTACACTGATACAGTATACAGATGTGTGTTCAGATTATAATGACTGACGCTGTCTACACTGATACAGTATACAGATGTGTGTTCAGATTATAATGATTGATGCTGTCTACACTGATACAGTATACAGATGTGTGTTCAGATTATAATGATTGATGCTGTCTACACTGATACAGTATACAGATGTGTGTTCAGATTATAATGACTGACGCTGATACACTGATACAGTATACAGGTGTGTGTTCAGATTATAATGACTGACGCTGATACACTGATACAGTATACAGATGTGTGTTCAGATTATAAAGACTGACGCTGTCTACACTGATACAGTATACAGATGTGTGTTCAGATTTTAATGATTGATGCTGTCTACACTGATACAGTATACAGATGTGTGTTCAGATTATAATGACTGACCCTGTCTACACTGATACAGTATACAGATGTGTGTTCAGATCATAATGACTGACGCTGTCTACACTGATACAGTATACAGATGTGTGTTCAGATTATAATGATTGATGCTGTCTACACTGATACAGTATACAGATGTGTGTTCAGATTATAATGATTGATGCTGTCTACACTGATACAGTATACAGATGTGTGTTCAGATTATAATGACTGATGCTGTCTACACTGATACAGTATACAGATGTGTGTTCAGATTATAATGATTGATGCTGTCTACACTGATACAGTATACAGATGTGTGTTCAGATTATAATGATTGATGCTGTCTACACTGATACAGTATACAGATGTGTGTTCAGATTATAATGACTGACGCTGATACACTGATACAGTATACAGGTGTGTGTTCAGATTATAATGACTGACGCTGTCTACACTGATACAGTATACAGATGTGTGTTCAGATTATAATGACTGACGCTGATACTCTGATACAGTATACAGCTGTGTGTTCAGATTATAATGACTGATGCTGTCTACACTGATACAGTATACAGATGTGTGTTCAGATTATAATGACTGACGCTGTCTACACTGATACAGTATACAGATGTGTGTTCAGATTATAATGACTGACGCTGATACACTGATACAGTATACAGATGTGTGTTCAGATTATAATGACTGATGCTGATACTGATACAGTATACAGATGTGTGTTCAGATTATAATGACTGACGCTGTCTACACTGATACAGTATACAGATGTGTGTTCAGATTATAATGATTGATGCTGTCTACACTGATACAGTATACAGATGTGTGTTCAGATTATAATGATTGATGCTGTCTACACTGATACAGTATACAGATGTGTGTTCAGATTATAATGACTGACGCTGTCTACACTGATACAGTATACAGATGTGTGTTCAGATTATAATGATTGATGCTGTCTACACTGATACAGTATACAGATGTGTGTTCAGATTATAATGATTGATGCTGTCTACACTGATACAGTATACAGATGTGTGTTCAGATTATAATGACTGACGCTGATACACTGATACAGTATACAGGTGTGTGTTCAGATTATAATGACTGACGCTGTCTACACTGATACAGTATACAGATGTGTGTTCAGATTATAATGACTGACGCTGATACTCTGATACAGTATACAGCTGTGTGTTCAGATTATAATGACTGATGCTGTCTACACTGATACAGTATACAGATGTGTGTTCAGATTATAATGACTGACGCTGTCTACACTGATACAGTATACAGATGTGTGTTCAGATTATAATGACTGACGCTGATACACTGATACAGTATACAGATGTGTGTTCAGATTATAATGACTGATGCTGATACTGATACAGTATACAGATGTGTGTTCAGATTATAATGACTGACGCTGTCTACACTGATACAGTATACAGATGTGTGTTCAGATTATAATGACTGACGCTGTCTACACTGATACAGTATACAGATGTGTGTTCAGATTATAATGACTGACGCTGATACACTGATACAGTATACAGGTGTGTGTTCAGATTATAATGACTGACGCTGATACACTGATACAGTATACAGATGTGTGTTCAGATTATAATGACTGACGCTGATACACTGATACAGTATACAGATGTGTGTTCAGATTATAATGACTGATGCTGTCTACACTGATACAGTATACAGATGTGTGTTCAGATTATAATGACTGACGCTGTCTACACTGATACAGTATACAGATGTGTGTTCAGATTATAATGACTGACGCTGATACACTGATACAGTATACAGGTGTGTGTTCAGATTATAATGACTGACGCTGATACACTGATACAGTATACAGGTGTGTGTTCAGATTATAATGACTGACGCTGATACACTGATACAGTATACAGATGTGTGTTCAGATTATAATGACTGACGCTGTCTACACTGATACAGTATACAGATGTGTGTTCAGATTATAATGACTGACGCTGATACACTGATACAGTATACAGGTGTGTGTTCAGATTATAATGACTGACGCTGTCTACACTGATACAGTATACAGATGTGTGTTCAGATTATAATGACTGACGCTGATACACTGATACAGTATACAGATGTGTGTTCAGATTATAATGACTGACGCTGTCTACACTGATACAGTATACAGATGTGTGTTCAGATTATAATGACTGACGCTGTCTACACTGATACAGTTTACAGATGTGTGTTCAGATTACAATGACTGACGCTGATACACTGATACAGTATACAGATGTGTGTTCAGATTATAATGACTGACGCTGATACACTGATACAGTATACAGATGTGTGTTCAGATTATAATGACTGACGCTGATACACTGATACAGTATACAGATGTGTGTTCAGATTATAATGACTGACGCTGATACACTGATACAGTATACAGATGTGTGTTCAGATTATAATGACTGGCGCTGTCAACACTGATACAGTTTACAGATGTGTGTTCAGATTATGACTGACGCTGATACACTGATACAGTATACAGATGTGTGTTCAGATTATAATGACTGACGCTGTCTACACTGATACAGTATACAGATGTGTGTTCAGATTATAATGACTGACGCTGATACACTGATACAGTATACAGATGTGTTCAGATTATAATGACTGAGGCTGATACACTGATACAGTATACAGATGTGTGTTCAGATTATAATGACTGACGCTGATACACTGATACAGTATACAGATGTGTGTTCAGATTATAATGACTGACTCTGTCTACACTGATACAGTATACAGATGTGTGTTCAGATTATAATGACTGACGCTGATACACTGATACAGTATACAGATGTGTGTTCAGATTATAATGACTGACGCTGTCTACACTGATACAGTATACAGATGTGTGTTCAGATTATAATGACTGACGCTGATACACTGATACAGTATACAGATGTGTGTTCAGATTATAATGACTGACGCTGATACACTGATACAGTATACAGATGTGTGTTCAGATTATAATGACTGACGCTGATACACTGATACAGTATACAGATGTGTGTTCAGATTATAATGACTGACTCTGTCTACACTGATACAGTATACAGATGTGTGTTCAGATTATAATGACTGACGCTGATACACTGATACAGTATACAGGTGTGTGTTCAGATTATGACTGACGCTGATACACTGATACAGTATACAGATGTGTGTTCAGATTATAATGACTGACGCTGTCTACACTGATACAGTATACAGATGTGTGTTCAGATTATAATGACTGACGCTGTCTACACTGATACAGTATACAGATGTGTGTTCAGATTATAATGACTGACGCTGATACACTGATACAGTATACAGATGTGTGTTCAGATTATAATGACTGACGCTGTCTACACTGATACAGTATACAGATGTGTGTTTAGATTATAATGACTGATGCTGTCTACACTGATACAGTATACAGATGTGTGTTCAGATTATAATGACTGACGCTGTCTACACTGATACAGTATACAGATGTGTGTTCAGATTATAATGACTGACTCTGTCTACACTGATACAGTATACAGATGTGTGTTCAGATTATAATGACTGACTCTGTCTACACTGATACAGTATACAGGTGTGTGTTCAGATTATAATGACTGACGCTGATACACTGATACAGTATACAGATGTGTGTTCAGATTATAATGACTGACGCTGTCTACACTGATACAGTATACAGATGTGTGTTCAGATTATAATGACTGACGCTGTCTACACTGATACAGTATACAGATGTGTGTTCAGATTATAATGACTGATGCTGTCTACACTGATACAGTATACAGATGTGTGTTCAGATTATAATGATTGACGCTGTCTACACTGATACAGTACACAGATGTGTGTTCAGATTATAATGACTGACGCTGTCTACACTGATACAGTATACAGATGTGTGTTCAGATTATAATGACTGAAGCTGATACACTGATACAGTATACAGATGTGTGTTCAGATTATAATGATTGACGCTGTCTACACTGATACAGTATACAGATGTGTGTTCAGATTATAATGATTGACGCTGTCTACACTGATACAGTATACAGATGTGTGTTCAGATTATAATGACTGATGCTGTCTACACTGATACAGTATACAGATGTGTGTTCAGATTATAATGACTGACGCTGTCTACACTGATACAGTATACAGATGTGTGTTCAGATTATAATGATTGACGCTGTCTACACTGATACAGTATACAGATGTGTGTTCAGATTATAATGACTGACGCTGTCTACACTGATACAGTATACAGATGTGTGTTCAGATTATAATGACTGATGCTGTCTGCACTGATACAGTATACAGATGTGTGTTCAGATTATAATGACTGACGCTGTCTACACTGATACAGTATAGAGATGTGTGTTCAGATTATAATGACTGATGCTGATACACTGATACAGTATACAGATGTGTGTTCAGATTATAATGACTGACGCTGATACACTGATACAGTATACAGATGTGTGTTCAGATTATAATGACTGACGCTGATACACTGATACAGTATACAGATGTGTGTTCAGATTATAATGACTGATGCTGTCTACACTGATACAGTATACAGATGTGTGTTCAGATTATAATGACTGACGCTGATACACTGATACAGTATACAGATGTGTGTTCAGATTATAATGACTGACGCTGATACACTGATACAGTATACAGATGTGTGATCAGATTATAATGACTGACGCTGTCTACACTGATACAGTATACAGATGTGTGTTCAGATTATAATGACTGATGCTGATACACTGATACAGTATACAGATGTGTATTCAGATTATAATGACTGATGCTGATACACTGATACAGTATACAGATGTGTGTTCAGATTATAATGACTGACGCTGTCGACACTGATACAGTATACAGGTGTGTGTTCAGATTATAATGACTGATGCTGTCTACACTGATACAGTATACAAATGTGTGTTCAGATTATAATGACTGACGCTGTCGACACTGATACAGTATACAGATGTGTGTTCAGATTATAATGACTGATGCTGTCTACACTGATACAGTATACAGATGTGTGTTCAGATTATAATGACTGACGCTGTCGACACTGATACAGTATACAGATGTGTGTTCAGATTATAATGATTGACGCTGTCGACACTGATACAGTATACAGATGTGTGTTCAGATTATAATGATTGACGCTGTCTACACTGATACAGTATACAGATGTGTGTTCAGATTATAATGATTGACGCTGTCTACACTGATACAGTATACAGATGTGTGTTCAGATTATAATGATTGACGCTGTCGACACTGATACAGTATACAGATGTGTGTTCAGATTATAATGACTGATGCTGTCTACACTGATACAGTATACAAATGTGTGTTCAGATTATAATGACTGACGCTGTCGACACTGATACAGTATACAGATGTGTGTTCAGATTATAATGATTGACGCTGTCTACACTGATACAGTATACAGATGTGTGTTCAGATTATAATGACTGACGCTGTCTACACTGATACAGTATACAGATGTGTGTTCAGATTATAATGACTGATGCTGTCTGCACTGATACAGTATACAGATGTGTGTTCAGATTATAATGACTGACGCTGTCTACACTGATACAGTATAGAGATGTGTGTTCAGATTATAATGACTGATGCTGATACACTGATACAGTATACAGATGTGTGTTCAGATTATAATGACTGACGCTGATACACTGATACAGTATACAGATGTGTGTTCAGATTATAATGACTGACGCTGATACACTGATACAGTATACAGATGTGTGTTCAGATTATAATGACTGATGCTGTCTACACTGATACAGTATACAGATGTGTGTTCAGATTATAATGACTGATGCTGTCTACACTGATACAGTATACAGATGTGTGTTCAGATTATAATGACTGACGCTGATACACTGATACAGTATACAGATGTGTGATCAGATTATAATGACTGACGCTGTCTACACTGATACAGTATACAGATGTGTGTTCAGATTATAATGACTGATGCTGATACACTGATACAGTATACAGATGTGTATTCAGATTATAATGACTGATGCTGATACACTGATACAGTATACAGATGTGTGTTCAGATTATAATGACTGACGCTGTCGACACTGATACAGTATACAGGTGTGTGTTCAGATTATAATGACTGATGCTGTCTACACTGATACAGTATACAAATGTGTGTTCAGATTATAATGACTGACGCTGTCGACACTGATACACTATACAGATGTGTGTTCAGATTATAATGACTGACGCTGTCTACACTGATACAGTATACAAATGTGTGTTCAGATTATAATGACTGATGCTGTCTACACTGATACAGTATACAGATGTGTGTTGAGATTATAATGACTGACGCTGATACACTGATACAGTATACAGATGTGTGTTCAGATTATAATGACTGACGCTGATACACTGATACAGTATACAGATGTGTGATCAGATTATAATGACTGACGCTGTCTACACTGATACAGTATACAGATGTGTGTTCAGATTATAATGACTGATGCTGATACACTGATACAGTATACAGATGTGTATTCAGATTATAATGACTGACGCTGTCTACACTGATACAGTATACAGATGTGTGTTCAGATTATAATGACTGATGCTGTCTGCACTGATACAGTATACAGATGTGTGTTCAGATTATAATGACTGACGCTGTCTACACTGATACAGTATAGAGATGTGTGTTCAGATTATAATGACTGATGCTGATACACTGATACAGTATACAGATGTGTGTTCAGATTATAATGACTGACGCTGTCTACACTGATACAGTATACAGATGTGTGTTCAGATTATAATGACTGATGCTGTCTACACTGAAACAGTATACAGATGTGTGTTCAGATTATAATGACTGACCCTGTCTACACTGATACAGTATACAGATGTGTGTTCAGATTATAATGACTGATGCTGTCTACACTGATACAGTATACAGATGTGTGTTCAGATTATAATGACTGATGCTGTCTACACTGAAACAGTATACAGATGTGTGTTCAGATTATAATGACTGACCCTGTCTACACTGATACAGTATACAGATGTGTGTTCAGATTATAATGACTGATGCTGTCTACACTGATACAGTATACAGATGTGTGTTCAGATTATAATGACTGACCCTGTCTACACTGATACAGTATACAGATGTGTGTTCAGATTATAATGACTGATGCTGTCTACACTGATACAGTATACAGATGTGTGTTCAGATTATAATGACTGATGCTGTCTACACTGATACAGTATACAGATGTGTGTTCAGATTATAATGACTGATCCTGTCTACACTGATACAGTATACAGATGTGTGTTCAGATTATAGTGACTGACGCTGTCTACACTGATACAGTATACAGATGTGTGTTCAGATTATAATGACTGACGCTGTCTACACTGATACAGTATACAGATGTGTGTTCAGATTATAATGACTGACCCTGTCTACACTGATACAGTATACAGATGTGTGTTCAGATTATAATGACTGATGCTGTCTACACTGATACAGTATACAGATGTGTGTTCAGATTATATTGACTGACGCTGTCTACACTGATACAGTATACAGATGTGTGTTCAGATTATAATGACTGATGCTGTCTACACTGATACAGTATACAGATGTGTGTTCAGATTATAATGACTGACGCTGTCTACACTGATACAGTATACAGATGTGTGTTTAGATTATAATGATTGACTCTGTCTACACTGATACAGTATACAGATGTGTGTTCAGATTATAATGACTGACGCTGATACACTGATACAGTATACAGATGTGTGTTCAGATTATAATGACTGATGCTGTCTACACTGATACAGTATACAGATGTGTGTTCAGATTATAATGACTGATGCTGTCTACACTGATACAGTATACAGATGTGTGTTTAGATTATAATGACTGATGCTGTCTACACTGATACAGTATACAGATGTGTGTTCAGATTATAATGACTGATGCTGTCTACACTGATACAGTATACAGATGTGTGTTCAGATTATAATGACTGACGCTGATACACTGATACAGTATACAGATGTGTGTTCAGATTATAATGACTGATGCTGTCTACACTGATACAGTATACAGATGTGTGTTCAGATTATAATGACTGATGCTGTCTACACTGATACAGTATACAGATGTGTGTTCAGATTATAATGACTGATGCTGATACACTGATACAGTATACAGATGTGTGTTCAGATTATAATGACTGATGCTGTCTACACTGATACAGTATACAGATGTGTGTTCAGATTATAATGACTGATGCTGTCTACACTGATACAGTATACAGATGTGTGTTCAGATTATAATGACTGATCCTGTCTACACTGATACAGTATACAGATGTGTGTTCAGATTATAATGACTGATCCTGTCTACACTGATACAGTATACAGATGTGTGTTCAGATTATAATGACTGATGCTGTCTACACTAATACAGTATACAGATGTGTGTTCAGTTTCTGACGTTCAACAACAGGGCAATTGGAAGAGTGAAAGAAAGTTTGCTTTGATCGTCCAGTTTAAACAGCTGGTTTGAGTCTCTGGTCAGACTTCAGAAGATCTCAGCATCAGGAACAAGTGGATGTTTATTTTAATGGCGTCTCGGATCGCGTCACAGGATTATATGTTTGTCCAGAGCATTTTATTTTGTAATCGAGGCACAGTGTAATGGAGAGTTCACAAAGAAGCTTTTGTTGAAAGATGAAGCAGTGACAGCATTAAATCTGACAGCAGCTTCATCACAAACCCTAGTGAATGATTTCATAATGCTTTGGTTTGTCTGTAAATGATGGTTTGATATGGATAATGTTTTCATAACGGTAAAGCGTTGATACTTTTTCCTATGCAGAGACGTTAGCCAATCATAACAATGGCGTTTACTGACAAGCCTTAAAGGAGCCGGGCCTTAAAAACAAAGGCTCAGAATGAGGGTTGAAAATAATTAATTTTGTTTAGTGCAAAATTCTTTAACGTTATAAGTGAACCTGAAGGAACATATTGACATAAAAAAAATCTACCTCATGATGTAAATGAGTAAATGTTGACAACTTTCCTTTTTGGGTGAACTATTACTTTCTCACACATAGAGATGAAACACTACAAAAAACGGTTTCACTTTATTTTGATGGTCCCTTTAACACATTCTGTTGACTATAAGTAACGTTGCAGCCACATGTCTACTAACTCTCATTAGAGTATTCGTAGAGTATTAGTAAACTGAAATGGGTTAGAATAAGTTGACGTAGTTGCAAAGTTACTTATAGTCAGTATAATGTCTGTTGGAGGAGCATCAAAATAAAGTGTGAGCAGATATTAAGAAGACAGTCTGTTAATACTTTAATGAGAGTTAAGTTAGTTGACATGTTGTTGCAAAGTTACTTATAGTCAACACAATGTTCAAAAGGGACCATCAAAATAAAGTGTTACCCAAAAAACCAATGACTTGAATGAAATACATCTGGACATCACAACGTTACTTTAATGATAAAAGTAGCACTGCTAATTGTTTACTCCCCAAAAATATTCCAGTAGTCGATAGCATTATAGTCTGCAACTTTCGAGAGAGAAGTGACATGCCTGTATTCTTTCGCAGCTGTTGGCCGGGGCCCGTTGAGAGCTGATTCTGGCGCTGGGGGCCCGTGGTGGACCTGGAGGCGTCCCAGAGAGTGCTGTCGGGCCCCAGCAGAACTGGTGGAGCCCGGGGGCCGGTGTGCTCGGTCCAGGGACTGAGTCTGCGTGGGGCCGCCGTCTTTCCCATCAGCCCCTGCTCCGCCAGCCTCCGGTGGGTGGTTTGGACTCGCTGGGTACGAGTGCTCGTCTGACATACCAGATCTGCGTTCAATCAAACAACACAATATACAGACACACAGCTCACAGGTATTATTATGGCTGCCTATTCCGTATAGAATTGACTTTAAAAGGATAGTTCACCCAAAAATGAAAATTAGCCCTTGATTTGCTCATCCTCAAGTCATCCTAGGTGTACAGGTGAAACTCGAAAAATTAGAATATCGTGCAAAAGTTCATTTATTTCTGTAATTCAACTTAAAAGGTGAAACTAATATATTATATAGACTCATTACATGCAAAGTGAGATATTTCAAGCCTTTATTTGTTATATTTTTGATGATTATGGATTACAGATATGAAAACCTTTTCACAATATTCTAATTTTGAATTTGGGGTTTTGTAAGCTGTAAGCCATAATCATAACAATTATAACAAATAAAGGCTTGAAATATCTCACTTTGCATGTAATGAGTCTATATAATATATTAGTTTCACCTTTTAAGTTTAATTACTGAAATAAATGAACTTTTGCACGATATTCTAATTTTTCGAGTTTCACCTGTATGACATTCTTCTTTCAGACGAATACAATCGGAGTTATATTTAAATGTCCTGGCTCTTTCAAGCTTTATAATGGGAGTGAATGGGCACCATTTTTTAAAGGTATTTTTTTCATTTTTTCCCTTTAAGATTCTTTTATTTGTAAACTGTAAATGTCTGCATAACCATGCTCCTATCTACTTATCAGAATTGCTTCATTCCTATTCCCCTTCTAGACGCAAGTGACCAAAGCCTCCTTCTAGTCCCACACTCACGACTCAAACATAAAGGGGATCGAGTCTATTCTGTGGTTGGGCCTCGGTTGTGGATCAACCTGGCCTTAGAGATCAGAGATTCTTCCCTGACTATCTTTAAGTCTCTTTTAAAAAGCTTTTTTTCTTGGTGCCATCATGAACACAACACACACCATTCTCAGCTGTTTATACTTCAGTTTGCTAGTTCACCTATACACAAACAGATGGCATTTTAATTATCCTTGTGAAAAAGAAGGGCACTTAATTGGATCAAATGTGCACTTATAGTGTACTTCAAACCTTAAAAGCATATTTTTAAAAACAGTCCTTGCAGATCATATATTAATAATGAATTAAAAGGCCACTTAAGTGTACTTAAAGAGAGTAAGTGTAAGTAAAGAGAGTGTATTTAAAGAGAGTAAGTTATGGAACTTAAAGAGAGTAACACACTTCTTAAATGTACTTAACAGTTCAACTGCCATCTTATGTTTTTAATAACTAACTGCATTTGATATAGATTTAAACATACAATGCAAATACAGTTGATGGCACCCATTGGGTGTAATGAAGTTTCTAATCAACTGATGCAAAGTCAAGTGGAATAAGTAATGGGCAAATGAGTAACTTTATTCAGCTTCAGATCAGAGCAAGACACAATAGAGAGCCATCAGTTTATGAGAGCTGCCGATGAACAATTCATTTTTTTTGGTAAACTATTAATTTAAAGGGATAGTTCGCCCAAAAATGAAAATTCTTGTCATTAATTACTCACCTTCATTTCGTTTCGTTACTCACCTTTCATCTTCTGAACACAAATGAAGATCTTTTTGATGAAATCTGAGAGATTTCTGTCCCTCCATTGACAGGCTACGCAGCTACCACTTTAAAACATTCACAAAGAGATCGTAAAACTAATCCATATGACTTTCAGAAGTTCAAACGTGATTGTTTATATGAATAAAAGACTAAATTAAATCTGTTCATCATATAAAGCAATCGTGTCTCTTCAGAAAATTTGGACTAAACCGCTCAATTCATATGGATTAGTTTTACGATCTCAATATAAGCGTTTTTAAGCGTCAAAGTGGTAGTTGCGTAGCCTGTCAACGGAGGGACAGAAAGCTATCAGATTTCATCAAAAATATCTTAATTTGTGGTCAGAACATGAATGAAAGTCTTACGGGTTTGGAACGACGCGAGGGTGAGTAATTAATGACTAATTAATGACTAAAGTAATTAAATAAATTTTCATTTTTGGGTGAATTATCGCTAAATACGTTGCATTCTTCAAAACACTAAAGTGGCTCGACCACAGAGAACAGGCCGTAGTACCCACCGATCTGGAGACAGAGATCCCTCAGAGGACATGCCATGGTAAGGAGACGGTGTTAGACGAGTGTCCGGACGAAACTCCTTATCGTACGCCATCATATTCCACTCCTGACGCCGGTTACGAGCTTTACGAACCTTCTTTACCTCGCGAGAGGGATCCTCCGAGTGTTTTTGCTCTTGCTAAGGCAGAAAAAAGGAAATGTTTCTATAAGTCTGAGTAATATTTAACTGTGCAGAAGGAACAGGTAGGTCTGTAAATGAATACTGACCAGAGGAGTGTGTCATTTCTACGCCTCTAGTGTTACCAAACAGGGGTGCGTTTCCCGAAAGCATCGTTAGCCAACTATGGTCGCAAGTTACGTCGTTATCATCAGTTCAACGAGTCTGTGCTTCCCGAAACCATCGTTCTAACGAACATTCGCAAACAGCATCGCAAAGTTGTGTGGTTTGAACGACAGATCTTGAGCTGTGGTTAGAAGCAGAGTTTCTAGTGTTCATAACATGTGGACTTAATAAATCCTGATCTTGAGCAAAATAAGCAAGCTGACATTCAGTGCAACCTGTGTCTTTAATCTAGAACACATACAAATGTCATTAACGTCTTTGAGTTTGTCAAGAGATTTAAAGTGTAGTGTTTGAAGAGTGCGCATGTGTGAACGAGCTCTAGTGTGTGAGAACGAGCCTATGATTGAATCTGGAAATAAAGCAAAATAATTGATAAAAATTTGAAATATTCCTCAGATGCCATCTCTGTAATTTATATCAAAACATCTCGCATTAATTCGATCTCAATAAAGTTTCATTAAAATAAGTTATTACTCCACCACGTGCGTGACGTCATAAACCAACGCGGTTGAACGACACTGCGACAATATGGTTTCGGGAAACAGTCGTGACGAGCTAGTTGATTTCTTCAACAATGCATCGTACTGTGATAGTGAAGCAGCGAGTTACATCGTTGTACGGGAAACACACCCCTGAATAGCAAAATAATAGCTGTTTTCAAACAGGTTTCCAGAACGCCCGCTTAGTCTGTCATTGGTAGAAATGAGGGAAATTTGAGCAGTAGAGTTCCCTCAGTCAGTGTTTGGGATTGGTAGAAATGTGGGATATTTGAGCAGTAGAGTTCCCTCAGTCAGTGTTTGGGATTGGTAGAAATGTGGGATATTTGAGCAGTAGAGTTCCCTCAGTCAGTGTTTGGGATTGGTAGAAATGAGGGATATTTGAGCAGTAGAGTTCCCTCAGTCAGTGTTTGGGATTGGTAGAAATGAGGGATATTTGAGCAGTAGAGTTCCCTCAGTCAGTGTTTGGGATTGGTTGAAATGTGGGATATTTGAGCAGTAGAGTTCCCTCAGTCAGTGTTTGGGATTGGTAGAAATGAGGGATATTTGAGCAGTAGAGTTCCCTCAGTCAGTGTTTGGGATTGGTAGAAATGAGGGATATTTGAGCAGTAGAGTTCCCTCAGTCAGTGTTTGGGATTGGTAGAAATGAGGGATAATTGAGCAGTAGAGTTCCCTCAGTCAGTGTTTGGGATTGGTAGAAATGTGGGATATTTGAGCAGTAGAGTTCCCTCAGTCAGTGTTTGGGATTGGTAGAAATGAGGGATATTTGAGCAGTAGAGTTCCCTCAGTCAGTGTTTGGGATTGGTAGAAATGAGGGATATTTGAGCAGTAGAGTTCCCTCAGTCAGTGTTTGGGATTGGTAGAAATGAGGGATAATTGAGCAGTAGAGTTCCCTCAGTCAGTGTTTGGGATTGGTAGAAATGAGGGATATTTGAGCAGTAGAGTTCCCTCAGTCAGTGTTTGGGATTGGTAGAAATGTGGGATATTTGAGCAGTAGAGTTCCCACAGTCAGTGTTTGGGATTGGTAGAAATGAGGGATAATTGAGCAGTAGAGTTCCCTCAGTCAGTGTTTGGGATTGGTAGAAATGAGGGATATTTGAGCAGTAGAGTTCCCTCAGTCAGTGTTTGGGATTGGTAGAAATGAGGGATAATTGAGCAGTAGAGTTCCCTCAGTCAGTGTTTGGGATTGGTAGAAATGAGGGATATTTGAGCAGTAGAGTTCCCTCAGTCAGTGTTTGGGATTGGTAGAAATGAGGGATAATTGAGCAGTAGAGTTCCCTCAGTCAGTGTTTGGGATTGGTAGAAATGAGGGATATTTGAGCAGTAGAGTTCCCTCAGTCAGTGTTTGGGATTGGTAGAAATGTGGGATATTTGAGCAGTAGAGTTCCCACAGTCAGTGTTTAGGATTGGTAGAAATGAGGGATATTTGAGCAGTAGAGTTCCCTCAGTCAGTATTTGGGATTGGTAGAAATGAGGGATATTTGAGCAGTAGAGTTCCCTCAGTCAGTGTTTGGGATTGGTAGAAATGTGGGATATTTGAGCAGTAGAGTTCCCACAGTCAGTGTTTGGGATTGGTAGAAATGTGGGATATTTGAGCAGTAGAGTTCCCTCAGTCAGTGTTTGGGATTGGTAGAAATGAGGGATATTTGAGCAGTAGAGTTCCCTCAGTCAGTGTTTGGGATTGGTAGAAATGAGGGATAATTGAGCAGTAGAGTTCCCTCAGTCAGTGTTTGGGATTGGTAGAAATGAGGGATATTTGAGCAGTAGAGTTCCCTCAGTCAGTGTTTGGGATTGGTAGAAATGAGGGATAATTGAGCAGTAGAGTTCCCTCAGTCAGTGTTTGGGATTGGTAGAAATGAGGGATATTTGAGCAGTAGAGTTCCCTCAGTCAGTGTTTGGGATTGGTAGAAATGTGGGATATTTGAGCAGTAGAGTTCCCTCAGTCAGTGTTTGGGATTGGTAGAAATGAGGGATAATTGAGCAGTAGAGTTCCCTCAGTCAGTGTTTGGGATTGGTAGAAATGAGGGATATTTGAGCAGTAGAGTTCCCTTAGTCAGTGTTTAGGATTGGTAGAAATGAGGGATATTTGAGCAGTAGAGTTCCCTCAGTCAGTGTTTGGGATTGGTAGAAATGTGGGATATTTGAGCAGTAGAGTTCCCTCAGTCAGTGTTTAGGATTGGTAGAAATGAGGGATATTTGAGCAGTAGAGTTCCCTCAGTCAGTGTTTGGGATTGGTAGAAATGAGGGATATTTGAGCAGTAGAGTTCCCTCAGTCAGTGTTTAGGATTGGTAGAAATGAGGGATAATTGAGCAGTAGAGTTCCCTCAGTCAGTGTTTAGGATTGGTAGAAATGAGGGATAATTGAGCAGTAAAGTTCCCTCAGTCAGTGTTTGGGATTGGTAGAAATGAGGGATATTTGAGCAGTAGAGTTCCCACAGTCAGTGTTTAGGATTGGTAGAAATGAGGGATAATTGAGCAGTAGAGTTCCCTCAGTCAGTGTTTAGGATTGGTAGAAATGAGGGATAATTGAGCAGTAAAGTTCCCTCAGTCAGTGTTTGGGATTGGTAGAAATGAGGGATATTTGAGCAGTAGAGTTCCCTCAGTCAGTGTTTAGGATTGGTAGAAATGAGGGATAATTGAGCAGTAGAGTTCCCTCAGTCAGTGTTTAGGATTGGTAGAAATGAGGGATAATTGAGCAGTAAAGTTCCCTCAGTCAGTGTTTAGGATTGGTAGAAATGAGGGATAATTGAGCAGTAGAGTTCCCTCAGTCAGTGTTTGGGATTGGTAGAAATGAGGGATATTTGAGCAGTAGAGTTCCCTCAGTCAGTGTTTGGGATTGGTAGAAATGAGGGATATTTGAGCAGTAGAGTTCCCTCAGTCAGTGTTTGGGATTGGTAGAAATGAGGGATATTTGAGCAGTAGAGTTCCCTCAGTCAGTGTTTGGGATTGGTAGAAATGAGGGATATTTGAGCAGTAGAGTTCCCTCAGTCAGTGTTTGGGATTGGTAGAAATGAGGGATATTTGAGCAGTAGAGTTCCCTCAGTCAGTGTTTGGGATTGGTAGAAATGAGGGATATTTGAGCAGTAGAGTTCCCTCAGTCAGTGTTTAGGATTGGTAGAAATGAGGGATATTTGAGCAGTAGAGTTCCCTCAGTCAGTGTTTGGGATTGGTAGAAATGAGGGATATTTGAGCAGTAGAGTTCCCTCAGTCGGTGTTTGGGATTGGTAGAAATGAGGGATATTTGAGCAGTAGAGTTCCCTCAGTCAGTGTTTGGGATTGACGACTGTATTTCATAACAGGTGTGACTCTGGAACTGTATGAAGAATGACTTTTGTTATTTGGACTTTTAGTTTAGTTATGTGTCGGGCGAGGGGTTAAGACTGTGTTAGTGTACTTAAAGTATATAAAGTATGTTTCTGGCCACACACACACAGACACACACACACCTTCTGCCGGCGTTTCTCCTTCCTCTTGTTTTCTGTAGCTTGCAGCATCTTTTCCTTCCAAAGATTAAAAAAGTAGGATGGATCTGTATAGAATTTGAGCCCGTCTTTTTTGTCATCCCTATAAGACAACACAACACAACACGACGCTTAGAAATTAAATCCTTTTGTTTAACATTAGTTTTTATTATCAATTATATTTGTAAGCATGAAGAGAATGAAGTCTATTTTAACAGCCATTACTAAAGAGCTGAGATGGGAGGGCACTTTAATGCACTTTTTTATTTATATATTTTTTAATAAACCAAGAAATTAACTGAAATTTAACTTAATAGATAAAGTTACGGTAACACTTCAAGCCTTTATGTATAATGCATTATAAAAGTGATTTAATGCATTAATTATGCCTTGTAATGCAACTTAAAATGCATTATATGATGGCATGAACAATTGTTTTTTTTTTTACAATTGTTTATGCCATCATATAATGCATTCTAAGTATACGTATATATATATATATATATATATATATATATATATAATAGTATAATGCAAATATAAATGTATAATGCATTAAAACACATGACGAACATCCAATTTCAGATGTAAAAAGGAATCTGCAAATATTATGCATTTTAACTTTGGTTACAATTATTTATGAAAAGATTTAATGCATTATAATATACATTATCATGAATACCTTTAATAATGCGTAATACATAAGGGCTTTAAGTAAAGGGTTACCAAAGTGACTTCTGGATTATCCAGGGTCAAATGCTAATAATGACAAGAGAGAAGTGACAATGAACACATGACTTTATATTCTGTTCACCAAAATGATAATTTTATGTTCAAATGGAAAAGTAATACTTTCTGTGCAATGTGGTTAGTAGTGGCTATCGTAATGAGAGCTTGGTTAGTAACGTAACCGTAATGCATGTATTTAACCATTAATTAGAATTTCATCTAATTAAGCTTAACTGAAATGTACTACAACAGATGCTATCATGATTGTACAATCAATACTGTACTTTATGATATATAAGATTGATATATACTGTAGGCTATTCGGTCCTACAAATATAGAAATACAGGTGAAACTGGAAAAATTTGAATTTCGTGCAAAAGTTCATTTATTTTAGTAATTCAACTTAAAAGGTGAAACTAATATATTATATAGACTCATGAAAACCCCAAATTCAAAATTAGAATATTGTGAAAAGGTTTTCATAAGCTGTAAGCCATAATCATCAAAATTATAACAAATAAAGGCTTGAAATATCTCACTTTGCATGTAATGAGTCTATATAATATATTAGTTTCACCTTTTAAGTTGAATTACTGAAATAAATGAACTTTTGCACGATATTAAATTTTTTCCAGTTTCACCTGTAAAAAAGGGTGAGGTGAATATGGTGAATATGATCTGAAAATGACTTGTTTTTGATCCGGATGTGCAGTTTGTGTGCATGTCCCGGCTGGAGCGTGCACTGACCTGTATGGCGTGAGGATGTTGAGGGGGGGGGGTTTGTCGGAGCGCTGGTACACCTCCATTACAGGGTTCGGGATGGAGTTTCGGGACACCACCTGCTGGTCCTGGATAGTGGAACTCTTGAAGGCTTTTCGCATGTTGATGTCCTGTAAGGAAACTGAAGAGCAAGCAGACAGACCCATCAAACACCATCAAACACCAGCACCAATCTATTACTGGGATATAAGAGACATAAAAACTAAATGAACTCCGTTGATGGTCTTTCCCTGTTGAAGTTTTTGGCTGCACCAGTGAATCAGACTTTATCTGGTAGTTGTCTATTCACGAACTAATGCATTTTGTCGGAATGAATGCATTTATAAGTCAGACACACATGAATGTTCACACTGTAAAAAGCAACAAAACCGTATCATGCATTTAAAGTGCATTTTTATATTGGTCTACCTGAAAATCATGGATTAAACCTTCAGAACAGAATTCCCCATTGAAAAAATGTTTGAAATGAAACAATTTCGTTTGAATAGACATTTGAAGAGAATATTCCTGTTTTTATTTATAGCAAGTAAACTAAATTGAACATTGACTAACACAAGTGTTAAAGGTACGTAAAGGTACACTGTAGATAAAACACTGTAAGCCTATTATAAGTGTTTATAAATGAAACCTGTCGGGATGGCACTCGCCCGTGTGTCTCGTCATATCAATAAATCAATAAATGATGTTTTATAAACAAAGTTGGGGAGGAGCACGTTCAAATAATCATTCCAATCAACTGGTCATCAAACAATTACCATGTCTACCCTATCAGCACGAGAAGGAGCACAGAAATATTCACTCTGTCAACTCACCTAACATTCCTTGACAGTTTCAGCATCCCTCCACCACCCCGACTCCTCACTCTTGGCTTATCTTATTTATTTATTTCACAGCCAGGAATACGAGGGGAGTGCTCTGGGTTCGGGCCGAATACCTAACTCAGAGCCCTCTCCTCGGACAGCACGCCAAATACGCATTTATTCTATCTGACTTATTTGTAAGTGTGACCTCGTGAAATAGAGTAAAGTTTCTCCGGCTGCTTTGCCGCATGTCTAGTGTGTGTGTGTGTGTGTGTGGCAGTGGCGTAGGTTAGTTGTCACAACGACAGAGAAAGATTGACATTGAGCCGCTAAATCTTCAACCTCCGGGAAATCCCCCGTATAAACCAACGCTGAACAGAGGAGCGTCTGCTGGAGAAAAGAGAACGAGACCGAGCTTGTAATAAAACAAGAATCAACATCAGCTTGTGTTTAGGGGATGAAGAACTGAGGGATTTGAAGCGTTGTAAAGCGACGCGGAGATGATGGTGTTTTATTACTCAACATGAGAGTAAAGTGTTTTATTGAACAGATACACTGTCATATGTATCTCTCTAACAGATCTTCATGTAAGCATTATCTATTGTGAAGATCATTTAATTATGGTTGTTGTTGTAACGCTGTGCTGGAGTTTTTTTTTTTTTAAGGAAGTACCGTGTCTATTATTGGGTAAAGCTACAGTCACGTCTACAGTTAGTCAGCTTGAGATCCTTTCCATCTAAACTGATTATATCTCTTAAAGTCCCCCTGTAGTCAATCATTTTATCCCTTAAAACTCACCAAAATTTTTGGTATCTTCAAAAAATGTCTTCATACCTTAAAATAGCTTGAATGTAACTCGACACCCTTGCCTCATTTAGTATGCGTGGCTCTATGAATATGCAAATGAGCCCCGCCTCCACTCACTCACTCAGCTCAGAGATCCACTGGTTGACGATCACACGTTTCATATTAGACAACGAAGCACATTACATCATACAGTCTTTAAGCTTTTAAGGCAGCATTACTTTACCACTCTATTAATTATGCTAATAATAATTATTATTAATTACTGTGCTGTTCAATAACTCAGCTAGTGTCTCGACATCAGTGCAACATGAAGGACTGTGTGTTCATTTGAAAAAAAAGCGTGTTAATTTTTAACAATAAAAGTTACAGTGTCCCTTTAAGATAAAACTAAAAACATTGTGTTAGTCAATGTTCAATTTAGTGTACTTACTGTAAATAAAGACAGGAATATTCTCTTCAAATGTCTATTCAAACGAAATTGTTTCACTTAATTTTTTTTTTAAATTGGAAATTCTGTTCTGAAGGTTTAATCCATGATTTTCAGCTAGACCAATATAAAAATGCACTTTAAATGAATGATACGGTTTTGTCGCTTTTTACAGTGTATAATGAACGCTCATAAAGCAACACCAAGTAGCTTTTCCTCTGCGGTCGCCCTACAGGTTGGAAGTGGAATTGTCCATTACCGCTGTCGTAAATAATATTGCCTACTGTCGCACACACACTCGCTATTTATCCAGCGCCGGCTTTGGAATGAACGATGTGCACAGACAAGGTAGAGTATGTTGCATGATTTCATGACTGTATGATGTATTGCGACATCAGAAATTAAGAAAAACTAAATAATGATTATTGTAACGCTTGCCGTAAAGCAAGTCAAATTTGTAGTTTTCTTTTGTCACATTAGAACTACAGAAACGCGACCCGATCTGGCAATCTTACACAGCGTGGTTATAGCAGATATAGGACCGCAAAGCGAATCCAGAAGTGCCTTTCACCCTGTTACGCCTTAATGAACCACTGAAACCATTTTGGAAACATTATTTTAAGGTAAAAAAAATCTTACTTAGTGTTGCTTTAACTTATAAATGCACTCATTCTGACAAAATGCATTAGTTAGTTTGTGAATAGACGACTTCTAGGCTACACTGACATGCAGGACTGCGCTCTCATCTCTCTCTATTACACTGAGTACCTGCGCCTGACAACAGCCCTGTGTTTGCATTGTGCTGTTCTCCAGGATGGGGTCAGCAGTGGGTCAGTTTCTGCTAATGCACGCTCACTCGTACGCACCCTCCTCCACGGTGGAGTCCAGTTGCGTGACCTTCACCGCCAGCAGGTCCACACGCTCCTGCAAACCGTTCATGCGCACGCAGAAGCTGTTGGCCTCATTAAACAGCTCGCCGAAGATGTCCTCTGCATGTCGACCTGAATACACACACACATATAGGCAAACACAGGAAAATTATCAATATGTTGGAGTGGGAAATGTTAAAGATCCTTAAAAATAAATAAATAAGAACAAGCAAAAAAATAGGGCTGCACGATTTAGGGAGAAAAGCGAATTGTAATTTTTCTAATAATGATTGCGATTTAAAATGTGATTTTAAAAGGAATTCCAGGTTTTATGAGTTTGCATCATAGACTGTAAAAAAATATGGACGTAGTATCCGTGACGTCACCCGTAGGTTTCTGAAGAGCGTTTTTGAAGCCTAAAGTGGGCGGGGCCGGCCGTCGCCATCTTGGGAGCGCGTCACCTCTCGTCACTACCGGATAAAATAAAATGGGCAAAGAGGCGGTTCGTGGGTGGCATGGTGGGTGGAGCAGAGGTGCTAATGCTATATGCTACTGGCCTCACGCTAAAGTGACAGCTGATTTAAGAATTAAAGCCAATAGTTAAAGTTCATTTTTTTGCCTTTCGAAATATTATAATAGTTAAAAGACGTAACTAAAAGTGAGACTATTTACTTTACTTTTTTTAATCAACTTTATTAATCCCAAAAGGGGCAATTAGTTAAGAGCATGTAGGCTATTCAACAGTACATAACACAGATCACACACATTTCTCACAACATACAAGCAGTCAACTATGTGTATCGTCGTGATGCATTATTATTCTGCTAGTTAAAAATGTATTATCATGCAGACAGTTACTTACAGTATTGCTCTGAGCTTGTGCGTGTGACAGTGATTCATGCACATACATGTCAGTCAGCATGGCATCGCACGTCAAGTTCAAGTTCGTAAAAGAGCTTTATTCAGTCTGATATCATCTGATTTTGGCCGCCTCTCAATTTCTCAGATAGGTTAAACCAGCAATTAAAGATTTTACCTCAGAAGTTCAAGTAAATGCACTAGAAATCCGCGCTCATTTAAGTGTGCATGGACGAAGAGAAAGCTCTGACACCTGCAGGATTTCATCTGACGGTACTTTTTATTTTACACTACAAAGTTAAATAAGCATATCTGTTCCGTGAGAGCAACAGTACCGCATAATGAGTGTGGTCTCTATATCTACAGACGTTTTTAAATCTAAACTCAAAAAAGCAATGAAATTGTCAGACATCCAGATTAGTGCATGCGAGGAAAACAACTGGAAATACAGCGCTGGTTGTTCTCTCCATCCTCGACAACGACGGAATCCAACGGCGTGCATGGGCGAAGGTATAATACGTGTATTAAATTGTATGAAATAATCCCGAAAAAAGCACAAACACAACTGAGGGTGACGCTAACACACAGCAGACAAACGACTAGCAGTGAAAGCAGCGGCAATCCACCTGTCACTCAAGTGGCCACGCCCTTAATTATGCAGAACTTTAAGGCTTAATATAATTTCAACGGATGAGTTGTAAAACAAATTCACCCCCCTCACAGTCGTCATGAAGGGCAAAATTAGCGATATAGACCAAAACAACTATTTGCCACCAGGCTGTAAACATGTTTTTTTCTGCTGTGAAGTGAGGCATTTTAACATGGGGGAGATACAGATTTGACTCGCTTTTGCAGTCAGCCTCAAGCGGCCACTCGATGAACTGCAGTTTATTTCACTTCCGTGTTGGTTTCAAGAGAGAGACGGGGAGGTTGCCGCTTGGTTTGCATGTAGGACTGCATTGTTTAGCTGTAAAGTTGTGATTATACATCAATATGGCTATAATTATAATATTTATTAATAAAACTGTATTATTATTACTATTATTATTCAATAAAACTATAAAACAAAATAAGATTATAATATTTGTAAAACTATTTTAACATTTTACCTTAAAATAAAATTAAAAATAAATATTGAGCATTTATTTGAAAATATATAATAGTGATGTCCAGCCTAGTAAAATTGACATCTTTACTCTTAATTCCAATAGTATTAAAAAATTACTAAAGATTATCAGATTTTGTAGTCATATTATGTAGTTGTGTTTGGAGTCGATTGTTTTATTTGTTATAGTAACGGAATGAAACATGCCATAATTTTGGCCAGGCTGCAATACAAATTAAAGAACATGCAAAAACAAGAGAGAAACAAATGAAATATTAATAACTGATATGTATTCTTTGTCCCATCAGCTTTTTGTTTTTCTATGCATTTTTTTGCATTGTAAAATAAAACCTGTAGCTGTAGTTTCCCCTTTCTTTCTTTTTTACCAAATAATTTTGTCAGATCAGATAAATACCTTAACCAAGTTTAGTGTTTTGTTCTTCATATTTTAAAAAATATATATATATATATATATATATATAAAAATAATTACCTCATGTTTTGTAAGGTCATTAAAAACAAATATCCCCTCCGGAAATCACTTTATACATCATAACAGTAAAATTACAATACTAATATGTATGGCTGTTTCAAATGTTGAACAATGAAATTGCTATTTTGACAGAAAACCACAGGGAGAGATTCTCATTACAAGTATATGAAGATTGTTGGCGCATATTGCATTCACAAATATACATTAAAACGACTCAATCTCAGATGAAGTTTGTGTGGAGCAGCATTTACTGTGGATTGAGCAGCTCTTCACAGTGCATATTTATTTAATTCAATCACAGACCTTTATGATTTGATAACTGAAGGGTTAAAATGACTGTGGGTCAACAGTAGAAGTGAGAAAACGTACTGAGTCCTCCCAGCTGTTTGATAATGGCCGCCAGTGTGCTGTTCGTGACGCACTCCAGCTCGTTGGTCACCCCGTCAGGCAGCGCGCCCCGACACAGGTGCTTGGGCTCGATCGTCCTCTTCACAAGAGGCATGGCTGTCCTCGACTACAAACACTGACCTGTGAGGACACACAAGTGATTTTACACAACATGGTCTGAGATAGCAAACTCTAGATAATGTTTAGACTTCCACCTCCAATCCTACAGTCTTTCAAAGTACTTAAAGTCCCGCTGTAGTCGATCATTTAATCCCTTAAAACTCATCTTTGATCACCAAAATTACATATTTAAAAATTTTTTTCCTTCAAAAACAATTCTTCATGCCTTAAAATATCTTGAATGTAACTCGACACCCTCGCCTCATTTAGTATCCGCGGTTCTATGAATATGCAAATGAGCCCCGCCTCCACTCACTCACTCAGCTCAGAGATCCACTGGTTGACGATCACACGTTGATCTGATTGGTTACAAGGTCGTTTGTGACGTCAGAAACACCAGCGATTTCAAACCGAGTTTTTGAGACTGTCTTTGGTTCACTGCAGTTTTAAGCAGAAAATACTCAGCAATGCTGTCGACTTATGAATTTACACATGGTTTGTCTTAAAGCATATTAAAAACACCACATAGACACATAAACAACATTAAAAGCAGGATTTTCACCTCAGGGAGACTAAAATAAACAATTGATCACTATATTTTTTCACACTACACATTAGTCAAATCAAAATAATCTAACTAAGGTCACTAAGTATCGGATTACATATTAACTGTATCAGTCGTGGGAACACACACAACACTGGGTCTCATTCACTAACCGCCAATACATGCCTATTTTCATGTAAAATCTATGTACGAACGTTTTCACACAGAAATTGTAATTCATGAATAGGTTCGCCTTCAGATTGTCCGACGCAGCCTTCTCTCCATATTAACGATTCTTGAAACGACACTGGAAACCCGAAGTAACTCACTCCCGCTAAACGTTTACTCAAACAATACAAGTCGATATCATTATGACTAAAAGTTTGCTAAGAAGTATTTCCTACTAAAGCAAGGCGGTGTTTGACTCTTGTAAGCGTATCAATAACAGACTGGTGGGCGTGGCCTTGGACAGCACAAGCCCAGTGCATTATGGGTGTTGAAGTTTTCCTACCTATTTGGCGAAAGCGAAGACAACAGCCTTTTCCCTCTGTTTTCTCAGGTAGCAGTGATTTCAAATTTGTTTGAGCCTTTCTACTCTAGCCAAGCTTCATTAAAAGCCCATTTAGCCAGCGGTGAATAACCATTTAAACTGCTGAATCAACCTTACTGACAGTATAAATGATGCTCCCCTTCACACACCAACCCAGAGCTGAGAACAACTGGATCAGTTTGTCAACAGACATTTTGTATTCTGTCCTGAGAGAAAATGTCCTGAATTATTCATGTACAAACAGTAAAACATCCAGTCTCACACTATACAGTGTCCTTCATTTGTTTAAATGTACTCACAGGACAATGATGAAATGCTGAGGACTTAACTTGTAAACAGGTCGCATCTCTTCCGGTTCTGGTCTTTGTTAAATATAGGGATGTTTTACTCAAGATGCCTTCTAAGTAGCAATCAAAGATGGCAGATGTTTTTGAAAACGATACGGTTATTATCTCTGTGTAAACTACAGAAAAGCGAATTTGTGAAAACGGCGACGTCATGTGCATGCGTATTACATGTTCAGTCTATACGCGCGTAGTGTTTCTTTACAAAGTGACATTGCCAACTACTGGCCTGGCATAAATAATACAGCGTTTTTAGTTTAGTTTTCGATTGTTTTGACAATGTTGTCGTCTCTAAGCGAAAAACACAAAGATAAAACGTTTCTGTTTTTGTGTTATCAACGTGTCGTGTAAACGTACCCTTAATACACAGGAGAAAACGAACTGAACAAGAAACAGGTGCACAAAGCAATCAGTAACCATGGCAACAAATACTGAATGAGAACTGGGAAAACCAAACTAAAACACAATGAAACTAAACAAAAACCCTTACAATATTGATATAGATTGTCATTTATTGCACTGCCTACAGTTTTCTTCCCACAGATGCCAGTTCCCCAGGATTGATTATGTTGCTCTTGCATTTCCTAAAACGTTTTTCTAAATGTTTGTGAGTGTTTTTGATAGTCAAAAACTGAGTTGCCATCAAACAAAAATAATTGTATATCTCTTGTGCAAAAGAAAAGCTTAACTGTATTGAATGTGCACTTCAAATCTTAAAAAGCTTATTTAAAAAAACTTAATTGCAGATAATATTAACAAAATCAAAGGCCACTTAAGTGTCCTTAAAGACAACACTTTCATGACACCTTTTTAAAAGTGCACTTTGTAATAATGTCAAATTAAATTTTTACTTTAAATTACATTTTTAATAATTATGTTTTACTTATCTTTTGTTGTGCTTTAAAGTAGTATACTGATATCCTTTGATATAAAGTATATATATTTACCATATCTTATTTATTCATGAAATTTCTCAGCCAATATTTACAGCCAATAAATAAATTCAGCCAAATATTTTTGCCATGATTCATTATTAATTTTCCAAAATATGTTTAGAGTCATAATTGTAAATGGAGAGACAACTTGCACTATAGGTGAGTATTGGCAAACATACATCAGGCTTTACATTTACTGGCTCAATAATTTAAATTTGGATTGGGATTGTAAGAATACACAACAATAAGAAGATTAAATACGGCATGACTGTACAAATAAATAGAAAAACAACACTACATTAATTATTGAGCCAATAAGAATCACAAGATATTGTCTGACTTGATGCAAACAAACAGACGGCAAGTGGGTTGTTGATTACAGACTGGCATATCATCAAAAAGTAACATTTACTGAACCAATAACTGTCATGTACACAGGCAGATAAGTCCCATTTATAAATCAAGCAGGATCACAAAATTAACAGCATAATGTAGGCCTGTGATAGATAATTAAATAAGCATAAGTGTGCTATAGTAGGGCTTTTGCTAGTCTAATGCATAGAGCCAATTCTAATTGGGGAAGAAATAAAACACATTTATCTTATTGTGCTGACATGGATGCAGAGCCGGACAGTAACGGAGAACATTTACTTGAGTACAGTACTTAAGTACAATTTTGAGGGATCTGTACTTTACTCGAGTATAATTTTTGGGGAGTACTCATCACTTTACTCAAGTACATTTGAGAGGCAAATATTGTACTCTTTACTCCAATACATTTCTATCCATAACCATGAGTACCCGAGTAAAAAAACAAAAAAAACGTTTGTTTCCCTCTCAAACGTGATTGGATTGTGCAGGCGCCACTGATTGGGACAGCCTATCAGCAATCACTTTCAGCTTTCCGCCAAAGTCAACTCCATGGTCAGATTTTATATTACACATAAGCCAATCATTTGGTTTGATGTTCTTGAGTATGTGGTGTGTTTAACACAGTCAGGTTCAAATGTGGCAGTGGCGTAGCCACGAGGGATTTCTGATTTCTTTAAAAAAAAACTTTAGGAGGCAAAATATATTTTTACTGATTATGTGAATTACATTGCGCAAACCAAAGTAGGCTACTACCCAGCGAATGAAGAAGGGTTGGTGCTCAGTCTCCACAGTACATAAAATATTAATTTTGTTTTATTTTTCGGGTTTGCATTTATGAGGAAAAAACAATGTTATGGACGTGTTCCCTTTCGAGTGGTTCCTCCTATTGCGTAATAGCTTACGCTATGCGGAAAACTCATTTTCTCGAGAAATATTGAAGTCTTTATGTAAAACGCATTGCAGCTGCACAGCATACAGCAATGAGCGAGGCAGCTCGTCATTGGCTGTGCTGCGGCAACTGCACGAAGTTCTTTAGGTTCAATTGACTGAAGCAAACTGACCAAGCACAAGCACGGCAGATTACGCAATACTCGTTCCCTCCTCTCAGGGAACCGAGGTTACGTTAGAAACCGAGTCGTTCCCTTTCGAGAGGTTCCTCCTATTGCGCAATAGCTTACGCTATGGGAACGCCATGTAAAACGCCGTGCGTGCTGACTTCGCTCTGTTAAGCCGGAGGCAGATGCCTGAGTCTTTGAGCAAAGCAATTATCCAACGAGCCAGCCGAAGGCGGGCTTTATAAAAGGACAACGTGGAACGGCCCGATGGGCGTCCAGAGACACACACAAGCACATTTTTATGTACTGTCATGTATGAAAAATCCTCTACATCAGTCAAAGACGGATTCTATGAGGGAGGAGACAATGCTCAGCATGTACACACCCCAGCCTATTATGCATAGGCTGGGGTGTGTACAGACCGACAGTATGTTAGAGTGCAATGAGGGGACCTGTAGGTTATAAAACCTGATAAATGTGGACGGTGAGGCCCAGCCTGCTGCCGCACAAATATCTTGAATGGGTCTCCCACTCGACCACGCCCACGAGGAGGCCATGCCTCTCGTAGAGTGAGCTCTGATGCCCAAGGGGCACTTAAGGCCCTTGGCTTCATAAGCCAGCGCTATAGCATCAACTATCCAGCGCGATATTCTTTGCTTTGAAACAGCCAGACCTTTAGTGCGGCCGCCAAAGCATACGAACAACTGCTCTGTCTGTCTGAACAGGGCAGAACGTTCCAAATATACTCTGAGTGCCCTGACCGGGCAGAGTAAATTAGCGTCGCTTTCGTCTGCTGGAGACGATAGCGCGGCCAAAGATATCACCTGTGCTCTGAAAGGAGTAGAGAGCACCTTAGGAATATACCCGTGTTTTGGCCTGAGGACAACCCTGCTGTCGTTAGGTCCAAACTCCAGGCAGGTAGCGCTTGATGACAGCGCGTGCAGGTCGCCCACTCTCTTGACCGAGGCGAGAGCCAGCAAGAGAGCAGTTTTGAGCGAGAGCTGTTTAAGGTGCACAGTTCGGAGGGGTTCGAACGGGGCACGTTTAAGTGCATCCAGGACCGTGGCCAGGTCCCAGATCGGCACTGAGGGGGGGCGTGGGGGATTTATCCTCCTGGCGCCCCTCAGGAAACGAACAACTAGGTAGTTTTTCCCTAGTGTGCGGCCTTCCACAGGGTCATGTGATGCCGCTATGGCAGCCACATATACTTTGAGCGTGGAGGGGGTGCGGCCTGCCTCCAACAGCTCTTGTAAGAAAAAGAGCACACTCGGTACTTCGCATGTCTCAGGATTCAGGTTCCTGGATTTACACCAGTCACTGAACAGCTTCCATTTCTGGGCATATAAGGTTCTCAACACTCCACTGGGGAGGTTCCCGGGAATCCGTTGAGGGGCCACGCATGGAGGGCCCACAGATCGGGGCGGGGATGGAGGATCATCCCGTTGGCCTGCCTGAGGAGATCTAGCCTCAGTGGAATCGGCCATGGGGCAGATTGCATCATCTGCATCAGTTCTGGAAACCACGTCTGGTTCTTCCAGAGTGGGGCTACCAGGAGCACTGCACATTTCTCCTCCCTGATCCGACTGATGACCTGAGGTAGCATCGCGACCGGAGGGAAGGCATACAGCGGGCGGCTCGGCCAGACTTGGGCGAGCACGTCTGTGCTCTTTGAAAAGAAGAGAGGGCAGTGCGCATTTTCCTTGGAGGCAAAGAGTTCGACCTCTGCTCTGCCAAAGGTTTGCCATAACCACTGAATCGTCAGGGGGTGGAGAGACCATTCTCCTGGGAGAACTTTGTCTCTGGACAGCATGTCCGCTCCCTGGTTCAGAACACCTGGCACATGCGCTGCTCTCAGCAAGCGCAGGTTGCGCTGGGACCATAGGAGGAGCTCCCTGGCCATCGAGTGCAGGGAGCTCGATCTGAGTCCACCCTGACGATTTATATGTGAAACTACCGTCATGTTGTCCGTTCGGACTAGGACGTGCTCGTCCTTCAGGTACGGGAGCAGGGCTCTGAGAGCCAAAGCGACCGCTTTCAATTCCAGACAGTTTATATGTAGGCGCTTCTCCGGGTTTGACCACAAGCCGGAGACAGGCCTGCCCTCGTAAAGGGCCCCCCAGCTTATTTTGGAGGCATCTGTCGTGATCATTTTTCTCCTTGTGTTCACGCCCAAACTCACGCCGGACTGATACCAGTCGACAGCTTTCCAGGGCGTCAGGGCTTTTATGCAGCCGTAATTCGCTCTGATTAAAAAGTGGCGCCACGCGTGAGTGGGGACACGGCTTTTGAGACAGCGTTGGAGAGGACGCATGTGCAACAATCCTAGCTGGAGTACAGCTGATGCTGAGGCCATGAGACCGAGCATCCTTTGAAATCGCTTGACGGGGTGGCGCGCACCCGCTCTGAACGATGTTGCAAGGCGCCGGATAGTGAGCGCGCGCTCTGACGAGAGGCGCGCCGTCATCTGCACTGAGTCTAGCACTATTCCCAGAAAAGAAATATTCTGGCTGGGGGATAGCATGCTCTTTGCAAAATTGATTCTTAGACCCAGGCAATCTAGATGACTGATAATCCAAGATCTTTGTGTCACTAACTGGCTCTCTGATTGTGCTAGGATTAGCCAATCGTCGAGATAATTCAGTATTCGCTCTCTCCGCTGCCTCAGGGGGGAAAGTGCTGCATCCATACATTTCGTAAATGTACGGGGTGCCAGTGACAGGCCGAATGGTAGTACTGTGTACTGGTATGACTGTCCCTCGAAAGCGAATCTCAGAAAAGGCCTGTGATGAGGCGCTATCGGAATGTGAAAGTAAGCGTCTTTCAGATCCACTGATAGAAACCAATCCCCTGGGCGAACTTGCGCGAGGATATGTTTGGTTGTTAACATTCTGAACGAGCGAATCATTAAAGCTTTGTTCAGATGTCTGAGATCTCGAATGGGGCGGAGACCGCCATCCTTTTTCGGGACGAGAAAATAGCGGCTGTAAAAACCTGCCTTGCTCATAGAGGGAGGGACTGTCTCTATAGCGCCTTTCTCTAACAGTTTGAGCATCTCGGGGGGTAGAACATGTGAAATATCTTTTCTCACTTTCGTCTCGACCACTGCTGTGAAGCGGGGCGGTCTGCGAGCGAATTGAAGCGAGTAACCGTGTTTTATTATGTTCAAAACCCATTTCGGCATGTCGGGGATATTTTCCCAAGCTTTCGCTCGCACAGATATGGGCTGAATGCTGGCTGGGGGCGTGTCGCAGTGACGTATGGCTCCCGCCAGCAAATCGCTCTGTGCTAATACCGAGCTTACAGCTCTCAGCGGCGCGGGCGCGCGCTGAGCAGCTTTGTTGAATGCCGAGTGCAGGGGTGCGTGTGAGATTACAGGCACGCTCGCCGTAATGCTCACAGAGTGAGATGGGGAAATGTTTAACACTGTATGGGCAGTGCTTATGGGTGGGGGTGCATAGACTGTGGTAGGCACGCGCGCCACTTTCATAAAACTTCCCGCTCGTGGCGGGAGGTTTTTGGTCATATAAACATTGTTTGTGAGGTTGGGTGCGTGCATAACAGTGGGCACACGCGCTACTCTTATACAACTTCCCGCTTTTACTGGGGAAGTGTTTATAACTGTGGGAACAGTGCTTGTGTGTAATGGTGCATACGTGACAGTTGGCACACAATCTACATTTATGGGGCGTCCAGCTTGAGCTGGGAAAACATTTGGCACTGCGTTGACAGTTTTGATATGTGGGAATGCGCACTTTGGTGTGGACACGTGACCCTTTAATGACACAGGCAGAAAATGGCTCTTTATGTGATTTCTGTGTGTCGCCGTAAAAACGGCGTTTGTTTGCAGGTGGGCGAGCTGTGTGGCTGGCACATTGGCTGCTGTATAGACATTTCCAGCCGCCTGTAAGGGGACTGGGTAATGCTTTAAACGTTTTGGAGAGAACGGTCAGGCTCTTGCGAGACACGCGCTCTCCCTTTTTCTCCCTGTAGCTAGGAGGACTTACGAGGCTCTGGGTTCAGCACAATCTTGGGCCGAGGTCCCCGTCGCTCGGGCGGTTGTTTCCTGTTGGCAGAGCGCGAGCGGCGTCGAAAATCCGTTTCAGGTCTGGGCTGAGAGACGGGGGGCGCAGTCTTAGCTCGCTGCTGCTAAGGCGGCCGTTGGCGGCTCTGCGATGAGCTAGATCGCTTGGGCAGGAAGTGACGCATAGCCTGTGAGTCCTTACGGGCTTCGGTGAAGCGCTCGGCGAACTCCTTCACCGCTGGTCCAAACAGGCCGCTTTGGGAGATAGGCGTGTCGAGAAATGACGCCTTATCTGCATCCTTCATCTCTGTCAGCGTCAGCCACAGATGGCGCTCAAGGACAGTCAGGTTAGCCATAGCACGGCCGATGGATTGGGCGGTGGCTTTTGTAGCTCGCAGCGCTATGTCAGTGGCGCTGCGCAGGTCCTTGAATGCCTCAGGATCGGGTCCAGACTCGTCCATACTGCGGAGAAGTTTAGCTTGAAACACCTGGAGGACAGCCATAGAGTGAAGCGCTGATGCAGCATCACAGGAAAAACTGTCATCCTTGTCATCGTCATCCCCTGACGCGCCAAACGAGACGAGACCCATCGCTCCGCTGGAGGGGTGCTGGTCCGCCTGTGTGAACTGGACTGGCGGCGGGGAGTCTTCGGGTGGTGGTGAAGCACGCGGGGATTGGCCCGGCGTGACATCACTGCAAACCGCGTGCTCCGGCGGCCTCTGTGAGCGGCGCTTTTTCTTTCGCGGCTCGACCAGAGGAGATGGCAGCACGGAAGAGGTGGGCTCTTTCGCGGTGAAAACGGCGAAGCGAGCGCGCAGCTCGGTGAGGCCCAGGGCGTCACACTCGGGACATCCGCCTCGAGTAAGGGCAGCCTCTGCGTGGTCCGGTCCCAGGCAGCGGGACACGAGGCGGGAGAGGGCCTCGACACGAGGCGCAGGAAGGCATTTGAAAGAACGCCTTGATAATTTGCTCTTTTAGAAAAAGTGTCGCGGGGCGAACACTGATAGCTTTGAAAAGGATATAGGATGATGCGCGCCGGATGGCTAAGCAGAAAAGGTGATCGAAGGCGGCTGAAGGCGCCGGCGTCCTCGAAGCAGTCCTGCTGTAGGCTTGTCGACGGCGGCGGCGAAAAGACTCCAACAAATCCGGAGGATCCAGCGAAGAGAAGGTTCTTTGCTGAAGGAGATTAAATCTAAAGAACTCAGACGACGGGGCGCCCAATATATAGCCCTTGGCCACGCCCATCTTGGCGGGCTCTGACGCGCGTGGGCGCGAAGCACGCTCATTGGAAGCGGGTTCAGAGTCGCCCCGTCATAGGTTCGTGCAGTTGCCGCAGCACAGCCAATGACCGAGCTGCCTCGCTCATTGCTGTATGCTGTGCAGCTGCAATGCGTTTTACATAAAGACTTCAATATTTCTCAAGAAAAGGAGTTTTCCCCATAGCGTAAGCTATTACGCAATACTCGTTCCCTCCTCTCAGGGAACCGAGGTTACGTTAGTAACCGAGTCGTTCTCCGTTACGGACGTGAGCGCTCTGAAAGCGGCATAAAAAATGCTTTAAAACTTTCACAGAGACATCAAACAGAAAACAGAAAACCTTTCTTTAACCTGAATTTCGTTTTGCATTAATTGTATCTTAATTTTAATCAATGTTTCATCAACCAATTGCCTGGGTTTAATAAATAAGAAGTAAATAGCAGACGATAGATAAGAAACGGAGGCGCTGGCGCGTGAACTGGATCTCGTCTCATAAATGAACCGAAACACAGTGTATAAGGTAGCCTACTTGCCTCTCACAGACATGTCTACTTTTAAACAGAAAAATTCAAAACGAAAGAAAACAGACTACAGACTGCTTATGTAATCCGTATGAAATGTGCATTTCTCTCTGGCGCGTTCACTACTGAAGATCGCGAGTCAGCATCGTCAACTTCATCTAGCCGACACTGACAAAGAAAACACTTGTTTATTAACAAGTGTTTATTAATAAACAATTAAAATATCTCCTTGCTATATTTTACATATTCATAATCATTCCTTTTGCCGGTTCTTTGTGACAGCTTTTAGGTGCTTTATTGGCAGCGCCACCCTTACATGTGGTGTGTGTGTGTGTGTGTTTGTTGTCCCCGCACTTAAAGATGGGACCCCCCAAAAATTTAATTAAATTAAATAAAGCAACATGGTAAAAAGATAAAAATGACTTGATTTTACTTTCAATTTCTTTTACATTCTCCAAGGTATTAACATTAACATTTTTCATAACTCCATGTAGGACGTTTCTGTGCATAAATGTAAGCACTGTGGCATTAGATTAGTAATGCAATATTTAGAAAATCTACTCTTGTACTCTTGATACTCAAGTACTTTTTAAAACAATTACTTTAGTACTTTTACTTAAGTAGACATCTGAATGTAGTACTTTTACTTGTACTTGAGTAAAATTTAGCAAGGGGTATCTGTACTTTTTCTCAAGTAACAAAGCTCTGTACTCTGTCCGCCTCTGCATGGATGCACACAATTATAAGTACTGACAGAAAAGTCGATCTTTGTAAATGCACTCCACGCCCGTTGAGAGATCATATGCAGGTAATCTAAAGCATTTAGAATTGTTAGCCATTATAACTGATTACAAAAATGTCCTAATCAATGTCTCAAAAACCAGTGTTTTGAATTAAGCACATTTACGCCTACAGTTGCACATGGATTCAGTGTTTCACGTATTTTGTAGCTGCAGAGAAAGGTTTTAAAGACTGTACCTTATCTTTGCATTTGAAAATCCATTTTGTGAATCAGATCCTGTTATGTCTTTCAGAAAGACACTTGATGCACTGCTGTACTGAAGCACATCGGCCGAGCAAAAGGCATTTTCACATTCGGCTGACATTTAAAAGGAAAATATATCTCAAATACAGCCAAATACTTTTTTTTGTTTGTCAAAATACACTCCTAGGCAAACAAAAAAGAATGGGCCAAGCCAAAATATTTAGTGGCCTTTTAATGGTCTTAACCATTTTAATCACAAATCACTGGTCAGGAAATTAGCAAGAATTGCACAAATACTGTAGATAAAGTAACTTAGCACGGAATAGCCTGACAACTTGCAGACAGTGTTGTTCCACTCAATGCTAATAGCTTCAAACAGTTCACGAGTAGTTAAAAAAAATGTCTCCCAGGTCGTTTGAGTTTAATGTGAGACCAAATATTTACTATAGGGTTTAAATCTGGACTCTGACCACCAGGCCAAAACATGAGTCCGATGGACTTGTTCTCAAGCCACTCCTTGGTTGTTTTTGCAGTGTGTGCAGGAACATTGTCTCGTTGAAAAATAACATCTGATCATTCCTCTTTAGATAACAACTTTTCATTTGGAAGCAAGCCATTCTGCAATATTCCCCTGTACACCAAAGGATTACATTACTTTTAACAGTGAAGCAGCTCACCAATACCAGCAGCTAAAAAGGCATCCATACTTTACTTTGGTAGAGTTACAAAGTTCTGTCATGAAAATCTAGATGGCGCAGGCTGAAAGGTCCTTAACTCAATTTGCTTGCAATCACATGCATGCAATCAGCAGCAATAACAGCAGCAGCAATAACAGCAGCAGCAGCAATAACAGTAGCAGCAGCAATAACAGCAGCAGCAGCAATAACAGCAGCAGCAGTAATAACAGCAGCAGCAGCAATAACAGCAGCAATAACAGCAGCAACAGCAGCAATAACAGCAGCAGCAATAACAGCAGCAGCAGCAATAACACCAGCAGCAGCAGCAGCAACAACAGCAGCAGCAGCAATAACAGCAGCAGCAATAGCAGCAGCAATAACAGCAGCAGCAGCAAAACAGCAGCAGCAGCAGCAATAACAGCAGCAGCAGCAGCAAAACAGCAGCAGCAGCAATAACATCAGCAGCAATAGCAGCAGCAGCAACAGCAGCAGCAATAACAGCAGCAGCAGCAATAACAGCAGCAGCAGCAATAACAGCAGCAGCAATAGCAGCAGCAAAACAGCAGCAGCAGCAATAACAGCAGCAGCAGCAATAACATCAGCAGGAATAACACCAGCAGCAATAACAGCAGCAGCAGCAATAACATCAGCAGCAGCAATAACATCAGCAGCAATAACAGCAGCAGCAATAACAGCAGCAGCAATAACACCAGCAGCAATAACAGCAGCAGCAGCAGCAGCAGCAACAACAGCAGCAGCAGCAATAACAGCAGCAGCAATAACACCAGCAGCAATAACACCAGCAGCAGCAGCAGCAACAACAGCAGCAGCAGCAATAACAGCAGCAGCAATAGCAGCAGCAATAACAGCAGCAGCAGCAAAACAGCAGCAGCAGCAGCAATAACAGCAGCAGCAGCAGCAAAACAGCAGCAGCAGCAATAACATCAGCAGCAATAGCAGCAGCAGCAACAGCAGCAGCAATAACAGCAGCAGCAGCAATAACAGCAGCAGCAGCAATAGCAGCAGCAAAACAGCAGCAGCAGCAATAACAGCAGCAGCAGCAATAACATCAGCAGGAATAACACCAGCAGCAATAACAGCAGCAGCAGCAATAACATCAGCAGCAGCAATAACATCAGCAGCAATAACAGCAGCAGCAATAACAGCAGCAGCAATAACACCAGCAGCAATAACAGCAGCAGCAGCAATAACATCAGCAGCAGCAATAACAGCAGCAGCAATACCAGCAGCAGCAATAACAGCAGCAGCAATAGCAGCAGCAGCAATAACAGCAGCAGCAATAGCAGCAGCAATAGCAGCAGTAATAACAGCAGCAGCAGCAATAGCAGCAGCAGTAGCAGCAATAACAGCAGCAGCAGCAATAACAGCAGCAATAACAGCAGCAGCAATAGCAGCAGCAGTAGCAGCAATAACAGCAGCAGCAGCAATAACAGCAGCAGTAGCAGCAGCAGTAGCAGCAATAACAGCAGCAGCAGCAATAGCAGCAGCAATAACAGCAGCAGCAATAGCAGCAGCAATAGCAGCAGCAGCAGCAATAACAGCAGCAGCAATAACAGCAGCAGCAGCAATAACAGCAGCAGCAGCAATAACAGCAGCAGCAGCAATAACAGCAGCAGCAGCAATAGCAGCAGCAATAACAGCAGCAGCAATCGCAGCAGCAATAGCAGCAGCAGTAGCAGCAATAACAGCAGCAGCAATCGCAGCAGCAGTAGCAGCAGCAGTAGCAGCAATAACAGCAGCAGCAGCAATAGCAGCAGCAATAACAGCAGCAGCAATAGCAGCAGCAATAGCAGCAGCAGCAGCAATAACAGCAGCAGCAATAACAGCAGCAGCAGCAATAACAGCAGCAGCAGCAATAACAGCAGCAGCAGCAATAACAGCAGCAGCAGCAATAGCAGCAGCAATAACAGCAGCAGCAATCGCAGCAGCAATAGCAGCAGCAGTAGCAGCAATAACAGCAGCAGCAGCAATAACAGCAGCAGCAGTAGCAGCAATAACAGCAGCAGCAGCAATAACAGCAGCAGCAGCAGCAGCAGCAATAACAGCAGCAGCAAAACAGCAGCAGCAATAACATCAGCAGCAATAACAGCAGCAGTAGCAGCAATAACATCAGCAGCAGTATCAATAATAACGGCAGCGATCACCATGCAACTTCGCAAAATCTGCCAAAAACTGAATTATATCTTTGATGTTTTTCTGAGACAGCAATGGATCTTTACGTAGTGCATCTGCTTAAATATTGCTAATTTCATGACCAATAATTTGTGGTTAAGACAATATTGCTAATTTCATGACCAATAATTTGTGGTTAAGACAATTAAAAGCTTAGTGTTTAGCCATTTAGTGATTGGCCCTAAATCCTTAGGTTTTTTTTTTTTTTTTTTTTTTTTTTACCAGGAGTGTACATTTGAAACATTGTAAAATTAATGGTTCAAAATTAAAAATAGATTACAAAAAGTAGGAAAGCACACTTCCAATATCAAAATACATTTTAGATTTAAATGCAAATGTATGCATTCATTTTATGCAAATGTGTGTATAATATAATTCCATATGAAAATCCATTTCTAAATATGTATAAGCAATACATATAGCCACTTCATGTCTTATGGGTTCACTCAGACAGACAGTTTGCCTTGAAGCCTATGGCCATTTCCATGACAACCATCCGAGGCCCCTCTCATGCTCCGGTGAGTGCGAGAGCTTCGTCTGTTAGTCAGAGACAATCTCTTTGCAATGCAACTCTAAACGCAAACTCTATTTTCAGGCTCAGCTTTCTTCTGTTTTGCCACCCCCCCAAATTTTTTTTAAAAATAATAATAATTGTATTTGTTTTAAATAGGGCACAATGCTCCCTGAGGCTGTGAACCCTCTTTTGCAGCTGTTGTAATTGTGATAATCATCCAACAAGATGTGCACATAAACACCCTGAAGGAGAACCTCGATCTGTGGCGCTCATCACACTGTGATCGCATTCAACGAAGCCCTTTCCAACCAAACACACATCTGTTTGTGTGAGGATCCTAGCAACCACAACTCTCCTCAAAGAAGAATTTGCTATTGGTATTCGAACAATATTCAGTCTAGAATTATGTCATAAAAAGTGTTTGCATCATCCAGAAACTAAACTCACAAGTTTCTCAAACAACGTCGCACAGTGCTGTAATGAAAAGTCAAGAGATTTTAAAGTAACCTCAAATCATTTTCAACCCCTCCCCCCCCAATAATGAAATTCGACACACTCCACATTCATTTGATCGCTTTATACTCCTATTGTATGTCATAAAAAAAAAAAATTCTGCTAGGGTATTTTAGCAGACACATCTGAGTCAAAGCTGATTACTCCACAACTGAGATCTTTCCTCTGTGTGTATTTCTCTGTTTATATCAATGTTTTATCCAACCTTGCTGCCATGGAGAGTTTCAAGCCTGACGGACACTGGGCCTGCGTCCGAAATCACATACTCTCCTGAGTAGATACTTCCCAGAAAATCTTTGCCCAAATTTTGCGTCTAAAAGACGTCTAATAGCCGTCCAAACGCAGCCCAGACGTCTAAAACAAGGCAAAATTTGGGCTGTCAGCGAAAATTTTATAGACGTTTAAACCATATCCCAAGAATAGACTAGTTATCAATTAGATAATAAAGAAATGAAATTAAGCAACTAGTCTATTCTTGGGATATGGTTTAGACGTCTATTACATTTTTGCCTTGTTTTAGACGTCTAGGCGGTGTTTGGATGGCTATTAGACGTCTTTTAGATGCAAAATTGCTTGCTGGGATGTTTGCTGGGTTCTTTTGAATAAGTAATTACTCCACGACCGCTAAATAAGTATGTTCTATACAGTATGAATGTAATCTGGACGTACTACATCCGCCATGCTCTCATTATCATGTGATCTACCAGTGTCAGTGTCATCCTCTCCCGTGGCCTCATGGGACAGTAACGTGTCCATCGTTTGCACCATAGATATCCATAATAAAGGCTAGATGTCTCACGGCGGAGTCTCTATCGTCATCACCGGCGGCCATCTTGTCACAGGCAAGCGTTCTGGCGGGCTCTGTGGTGCCTGATGTAAGATGAGTGATCAGCACGAACACAAATACTCTTATCTCGCTGAAATCTTGACGGATTTACAAACGGTTTGGTTTCTTACAAACGTTATTAGCGTGGCTATAATTATGGATGATTATTTATTGATACACTGATTATTCATAAGCATGGAGTGTCATAACTACATCTCTGACGTTTATAACAAACCAAACTGTTTGAAAATCGGTAGAAAATTGAGCAAGTTATGGTTATTTAAAAAGTACATGCACCATTAAAACACAATGTTACGAGTGAGCGAGCTGCCTGTGGCAAGATGGCCGCCAGTGCGGATGTCGACCTCCATTGGCCAGCAGCGCGGGCGAGACATCTAGCCTTTATTATGGAGATCTATGGTTTGCACACTTCAGAATCCCACCGGAAGTAATAGGTCATCCTCTTTTATGACGAGTGCTGTAATTAAATTATGATATACTTCTTTTGTCACATACTGTTTTTCGCCTACTGTATATTTGGGACGTAGCGGTACACAATAAATAGAATAATGAAAAATAAAACTAGTTTTTGCACTCCTGTTTTCCGCCTAGCTCTGGTGATTGGCACATCTGGATGATGTCACCCCCCCCCCCCCCACCCCCCCCCCCCCCCCCATTAAAACCCCCCATTAAAAACAGGGAAAACAACTTAAAATACTCCGTCATTTATGGTCATACCGATAAGAGTAAGGGTCTATTTATATTTCTTACACTCACTCACATTAAAAAATACAAAACATTGTGCTTCTGTAAAGTTTGTGGAGCTTGTTACAAACCGTGCCGGTTAGGGACAAATACATGTACCGTTACTATAGAGAAGTATATGATTTTGGATGCAGCCCAGATTTCAAGTTACATCTCAAAATCATCCAGGTCATTTATTCTTCCATTTACGAGAACGAGGTTTTAATTAGCACATCATAAAATCCTATTAGGAAAATGATCTGGTACGTGTTTCGAGGCTCATATAAAGTGTCACATTCATTCATGCACAGTGATGCGGTGTCGCCCCACAGTGCAAACAGACCCGACAGAGAGTCACAGATGCATAACTGAATATACAATTAAATAAATAAATTAAACTGTTAAGAAATGTGTGAATCAAATTGAAAAACGAATATAGAATAAAGTATCTGCGTTCTAGAATGTGAAATAAAACAGGATTTGTTACTGGAGACTTAAAAACCCAAAGTGATGTGTGTGCGCAGCTGAATCATCTCTCAGGCCGCCTCTATAGTCCTGTGAGAGGAAACCATGGCAACGCCTCAGCTATACTGGTGGAAACACACGGTTACGTAATCAAGCTCAGCGTTCCCATCTCAGATCTGTGGGAACAGGGCAGGGTTAAGGCTCGGGATAAAGGGATCTTCTAGAAAAGAAGGAAATGCCACATTATACCTCATTTCCAAATCCCAGGCAAAAAAAAAAAAACGTTGTTTATTAATAAAATGAAAGACGATGAAGATTCTGTGCACTCTTCACTGATGTCTTTCACACACTGGCATTTAATAATGATAATAGCGCTATTTAAACTGACTATTGAGCGCTCTCAGATGCTCATCAGTTCAGGAGTGAATCAATCAAGCAGGGTTTAGTTATTTTTTATACTGGATCACATTTCAACAAACAATTAGTCATTAATAAGTGTATACGCATCAGTCTGACATCACATGACTGCTTCACAAAGCTTTGATGTTGTGTGTTTTCAGCTTGAAATAAGACAAATTTCAGTGACTCAACTATGTCTAAATTAAAATATGCTCAAGATATCAATAAGAAGCTCAAGCATTTCTCATCAAACAACCCGAGCTCTATTCGTTTCAGCTCCGTGTCATTTGTGGCTGTTTTAAATGTTCATTTTGGCAGAGAGAATTTCAAAGTTTAGAATTCCATGATCTATTGAGAATTCCATGATCTATTGACTCTCAATAGAGTGGCTGTTGATTGCCATGACGTCACTCATCCTCCATAACACGGTGTCGCGCATGACGTCATCCCCCAGAGCACTGTGCTGGCATGTGATGCGATAACAGGTGAATTTATAAGGGACATGAATGAAATTGAAGCGGTCATTATTATTTTCGATCTCTCAGCATATTCTAAAGCCCATATTAGAGCACCGTAACATCTACGAGTCTTGCCTTCAAGTCATTATGACACAAGAATGTGTGAAAACACACGCGTAATTGGCATTTACTTACCTATTGTAGTTGGGTAGGTCTTCTGTTACGCGGTCGTGGTTTCCGAAGAGCTGTTCACCGTTACATGGCGTTGACGCGCATCATCATCCTCATCATCATCCTCATCATCATCACGCTGTGTGTAGAGCGACGGACGCGGAGGAGATGCACGCGCGCGTTGCCTTGGAAGCGTCGCTAGATGCTCTGCTCTGCAGAGGCGAGTCCACTGCGCATGCGCGCGCGTGATCACAGCCTACCACCGTGTGTGTGTGTGTGTGTGTGTGTGTGTGTGTGTGTGTGTGTGTGGGCGTTTGTGTAAGGGAAACACTAACACGTATTGGAGCAAAATATGCAACTCAAATGTCTTGAGGTGAAAAGGCTAGTGTAAGAAAACTAATGCAGTATTACGCGAGATTAATTAATCCTAGTATTTAACTCAGTGTTTAGGAATTGTTCTTTATTTTATGCTACTTACTTCAATTCAACAAAGTCTTCCTCTTTAACTGTTTGTATGATTTGGGACAACGAGGATCCTCTTGTGGCCACCGTGGGAAAAACTTTGAGAGCTATTGTAGCATAGGTTTCAACCCATGTTTCCTGAATAAATTACAACCAGACACTACAACACAACTAGCAACGTTAAGAGAGAGAGAGAGAGAGAGAGGGGGTCATTATATACAATTAATATATATAATGCACAAATACATTAATTGCAGACTCTTTGTTTTTTTAAATCATTTATTTAAAATACAAACTGCTCTAATCAAGAAGGCAAAAACAGTCCTGGCGTCACGTGAAATGTAATGTTTAAAAATATGTTTTTATTAGCACCATAATTGTAGTAACCCATTAACCATTGATTGAGAAATTAAGTGAATGTCACCACTTGGTGGCGCTCTCCCACTATAAATCTTTTGCTGAAGCGTCAGCCTGACACAAACATGCTTGACATCAACTAGCTTGGAAGAACATTATTTGTGAAACGTTTGTAGCTACTGTATTATTTAATGTATAATAAAAAAATAAAAAAATAAATCAGCTTGTGCATTGCATTTGAGGCGTCGAGGTCTTTTAGCCCACAGACACACGGGGCAAAAGACACAAATACTAAAATAATGTGTTTTTAAAAAATGTCTAATACTTGTTCAAAACAATCACTTTAGCAAAGTTTGTACTGTTTTTCTTTATTTTGTTATTTTTTGTTCAATAAATAGGCTATACTGTCATTCAAATGTTCATTTAAAAAAATACAGAAACAAAATTATTAAGAATTATAAGAATTAAAGATTCTGAAAGCATTGAACGAGATCCCATGATAATTTAATATATAATTATGACAAACTATGTAGTGACAACAAATGATATTTGATTATATGATATGATTAATATCATATTTCTAAATATGATGGTTTCATTTTAAATACGGTGATTATCTCTAAGTTTTGATGATATTTCCCATCTGCATAACCATGTCATGAATTGTAAAAGTCAGTCAGCTGTTTATTATCATGTTAATTATTGTCTTTCGCCCCAAATACCATACTTTTACATATTCTTCCATTATTGAAAAATGTTTGCTTTAACCCTTTCATGCATGAATTATGATAACCTCAGTCAGGATTTTTCCCTGTTTTTATTGCTCTTAGTGCATAAAAAACAAGATTTTATTTATTTATTTATTACACATTTTTCATAGAGATTTTCAGATGTGCACTTGCGTTTATGGTTTAAACTGAAGAGATACTGTGTTAAACATAATACAATAATCAAACAGATAAGTGGGTGTATTTAACAAACTAATTAATACAATTATATCAAATCATATGAAAACTATAAAATATATAAAAAAAATATAGATGTGAAATATTGCAAAGGCAATTTAACTTCATACAAGTTGAACTTCGCGTATCTTTGATATCAGTACATGAGGACACGATTTCATCAGAAATTTCTGTTTTCTGTCAATATACAACTGTGGAAACCACTCAGATGCTCAGTGTACCAGAGGATGCCAATTACCCTTATTAGCTGATCATTCTGATTATGTTAGAGATGGACACACTTCTGGCATAGCCTTCCTCTGAGAAAACCTAGCGATCAGGTGTATCATCTGAAATGAGCAGTGTTGGGTAACCAGATTACTTTTTTGATGTTGCAAGTTACGTGCATTACGTAATCAGGTTTTTTTTTATGTTACGAGTAAAATTTATTACAAGTAACATGCATTACGTAATCAGATTACTTTTTGATGTTACGAGTAAAGAAACGCATTACAAATCACATACATTATGTAATCACATTACTTTTTTTATGTCAATGGAAATTATATTCTAATAATACAAATACATTTATTTACAGTAAAAAAAAGTTACTGCAGATTAAGTATTTTCAAAAACAATATTCACAGTACAAGTATGAATTGTAGATGAAATATAGCCATTGATGCATGAGGTCCACTATAGTGGACAGAACAGGTGATTAATCAGATTTTTCTCCCAATCTAAAATCAAAACTTGGAAAATTTAACTGTGATATGACTCATTAGATATTGCTTGATGCTGCAATATAATATATCATAATATTCCGGAGCAACTTGGCATTTCTGACTGAACATTGGCCATCTTGGTTTGGATGGGGGAAAAATCGACACACACGGGATTGCCACTTGGTTGCAGTGTATAGGATGATGTTGCAGTGTATAGGATGATGTTACAGTGTATAGGATGATGTTGCAGTGTATAGGATGATGTTACAGTGTATAGGATGATGTTGAAGTGTATAGGATGATGTTGAAGTGTATAGGATGATGTTGAAGTGTATAGGATGATGTTGCAGTGTATAGGATGATGTTGAAGTGTATAGGATGATGTTGAAGTGTCAAGGATGATGTTGCAGTGTATAGGATGATGTTGAAGTGTATAGGATGATGTTGCAGTGTATAGGATGATGTTACAGTGTATAGGATGATGTTGAAGTGTATAGGATGATGTTGAAGTGTCAAGGATGATGTTGCAGTGTATAGGATGATGTTGCAGTGTATAGGATGATGTTACAGTGTATAGGATGATGTTGAAGTGTATAGGATGATGTTGAAGTGTATAGGATGATGTTGAAGTGTATAGGATGATGTTGAAGTGTATAGGATGATGTTGCAGTGTATAGGAGGATGTTGCAGTGTATAGGATGATGTTACAGTGTATAGGATGATGGTGCAGTGTATAGGATGATGTTGCAGTGTATAGGATGATGGTGCAGTGTATAGGATGATGATGTAGTGTATAGGATGATGGTGCAGTGTATAGGATGATGGTGCAGTGTATAGGATGATGTTGCAGTGTATAGGATGATGGTGCAGTGTATAGGATGATGATGTAGTGTATAGGATGATGGTGCAGTGTATAGGATGATGGTGCAGTGTATAGGATGATGTTGCAGTGTATAGGATGATGTTGAAGTGTATAGGATGATGGTGCAGTGTATAGGATGATGATGTAGTGTATAGGATGATGTTGCAGTGTATAGGATGATGTTGAAGTGTATAGGATGATGGTGCAGTGTATAGGATGATGTTGCAGTTTATAGGATAATGTTGCAGTGTATAGGATGATGTTGAAGTGTATAGGATGATGGTGCAGTGTATAGGATGATGTTGCAGTTTATAGGATAATGTTGCAGTGTCTAGGAAGATTTGCTACAAAATAAAAAATAAAAAACACATATTAGATCAGATTAGCTCAGAATCAATCTTTATTGATTCACGATAATTTCAAGGATCAGATTAATTTCCACGTGCTTCTTGAAAAGCGTTTGTTTATGAAAGTGCTAAAGGCACGCCGGGGTCAAACGTGCCTTTATCCCCTACTTGTGTTGGAAACATTTGTTACGTCCTGTAACACAAGAAAGATAAACTGATCTTATAAAACTCACAACAGACAATCAGCCTCATATTAGAAGTACATAGATCATTTGAGATGGCGAATATTAATCCGACTAGTCCATTACTGATCAGTTGTAAGCGTGTGTCAGCATGTTCTGTTGGACTGGACCTTCTTCTCCTCATGATATCTGCACTGTAGGTAGCGAGCGAAGGCTTGGCGATACGTCTTGTTGAAAAGGGTGTAGATCAGGGGATTCACTCCCGAGGACACGTATCCCACCCAGACAAAGAAGTTAATGAGTTTATAGAGAACCTCCCCGCAGTCGTCCCGGCAGAGAGCGATCAGCACATTCGTGATGAAGAACGGAGTCCACATGACCAGGAAGAGGAAGAAGACGATCCCCAGGACTTTGGAGGCTCGTTGCTCGTTTTGGATATTTTGCATCAGGCCTTTTTTACCCTGGCCTCGTGGAGATCTGAACACACGTTTGCTGATCGAAAATGTGAACTTCTTAGAGGAGGACTCACTGTTGAGCAGACTTGTGTCTGTTATCTTAGCGGAGGAACATGTGGAGAGGCTCTTGCTCTCCTGCGGGAAAGATGAGCTGTGCTTCTGGAGATCCCGGAGAGTCAGATAATAGCAGACCACCATGATGACCAGAGGGACGAAGAAGGCCACGGATGAGCCCACCAGGACGAAGCGAGGCTCGTTCAACACGCAGGTGCCGTTCACAAACACCTTCTGCTTATCCTGGAAACCCATTACTGGAATGGGCAGCGACAACACTGAAAGAAGAGAAAACAACAACAACAAGAGTCAAGGATCACTTCAGAAAGCTTGTTTCAACACATCTCGTGATCTCAACGGTTGCATTATTTGGCAACACCAGAGCCCGTCTACGGAGAGCCTGGCCACTCCCTATTAAAGGGTTAGTTCACCCAAAAATGAGAATGATGTCATTAATGACATATGAGGGTGTGTCGTTCCAAGCCCGTAAGACCTCCGTTCATCTTCGGAACACAGTTTATTTTATTTTAGATATTATATTTTTGGACCACATATTTTAGATTTAGTCCGAGAGCTTTCTGTCCCTCCATTGTAAATGTATGTCCGGTATACTGTCCTTGTCCAGAAAGGAAATAAAGACATCATCAAAGTAGTCCATGTGACATCAGTGGGTTAGTTAGAGTGTGTTGAAGCATCGAAAATACATTTTGGTCCAAAAATAACAAAAACGTCCCGGGTTACGTATGTAACCCTAGTTCCCCGAAGGGACGTACGCTGCGTGTAATCGCAGTGGGAACGCCCTCAGCGTGACGCGTCTGAAGCATGAATGAAATCAGTCAATGGAGAGAATGAGCGTATGGCGAGTGACGTCATCGACCAGGAAGCTATAAATATCCCCTGAGCACACAATACGCCAGCTTAAAAGTTACTGAAGCAGCGACCCAAGGGGATGCCGAGAGTATGGCAGGACACGCAGCGTCCGTCCCTTCGGGGAACTAGGGTTACATATGTAACCCGGGACGTTCCCCTTCAGGGACTACCGCTGCGTGTAATCGCAGTGGGAACGCAATACCCACATCCCCATACGACCAAATCCCCGTCGTGTGTCATCAGGAGACACAAACCGATGAGAGAACCTGAGCCCCTGGAATGGAGCTAAGGTCAAGGGAATAAAATCTGACGAAAGTGTGCGGTGAGGACCAGCCTGCCGCATCACAAACGCCCTGAAGAGAAGCTCCTGAAAGAAGAGCTGTAGAAGCAGCCATACTCCGGGTGGAATGAGCCCTTACAGCCAAAGGTGAAGGCTGATGGGCCGAACCATAAGCAAGTGAGATGGCCTCGACCACCCACTTGCTCATCCTTTGCCTAGATGCAGGACACCCTTTCTTAGGTGACCCAAAAAGACGAACAGTTGTTCCGATCTCCTCCACAGGGCAGCTCTGTGGACGTAAGCATCTAAAGCCCAAACTGGGCACAGCAAATTAAGTTTCTCCTGGTCTGACGTCAGAAAAGGCGGAGGACAGAAAACCTGCAGAACTATAGGTCTAACAGAAACAGTTGGAACCTTAGGAACATAACCTGGTCTCGGAAAGAGAAAAGCCTTAACCATACCAGGAGCAAATTCCAGGCACGAGGGAGCCACCGAAAGTGCTTGAATATCTCCAATTCTTTTTAGAGATGAGATAGCGAGAAGGATAGTCTTTAGAGTAAGAAACTTATCCGAAACTTCCTCGATGGGCTCGAAAGGAGCAAGGGAGAGACCTTCTAAGATGATGGCCAGATCCCAAGCTGGTACCTTCGTGCGAACTGCAGGCCTCAGCCTCAAGGTGCCACTAAGGAAGCGAGACATAAGTGGGTGTTTCCCGAGGGAACCTCCACTTGAAGGGGTGTGGTAAGCAGCTAAGGCCGCCACATACACCTTCAGTGTGGAGTGGGATAACCCTGTGGAGAGACGGTCCTGCAGGAAATCCAGCACTGTACCGACCGGGCAGTTAACTGGGTCCTGCTGGCGCTCTCTACACCAAGAGGTGAAAAGTTTCCACCTCGCAGCATATAACTTCCTCGTGGAGGGAGCTCTGGATTGGAGGATGGTCTCAACGACCTCAGCCGAGAGACCAGAATCTATGAGCTGGGCCCCCTCAGAGGCCAAGCCCACAGCCTCCATAGCTCTGGGCGGGGGTGTTTTTTTTTTTTTTTAGGATCGACCCGCTCGCCTGGGAGAGCAGATCTCTCCTGATCGGTATCTCCAGGGGAGAGCCGTCGAGGAGAGACACTAGGTCCGCAAACCATACTCGGGCCGGCCAGAACGGGGCTATTAGCAGGAGACTGAGCCCGTCCCGGCAGAACTCCCGTCTCCAGAACTCCCGGGAGCAGAGCGATCGGGGGAAAAGCGTACAGGCGTGACCTCGGCCACGGATGTACCATCGCATCCAACCCCAGCGGGGCTGGATGGCTGAGAGAGAACCACAGCGGGCAGTGTGATGTTTCTCGAGAAGCAAATAGGTCTACCTCGGCACGACCGAAATCTTTCCATAGGAGTTCCACCACCTCGGGGTGAAGACTCCATTCCCCGGGCCTCGGCCCCTGTCTTGACAGGATGTCTGCCCCCTGATTTAAATACCCCGTGGAGAATCCCACACTACACCTAGAAAAGTGGTTCTCTGTAATGGAGAAAGAACACTCTTCTTGGCGTTGAGCCTCAGCCCCAGTCACTTGATATGAGCAAGAACGACATCTCGGTGCCGAACCGCCTGTTGTTCCGATTGAGCTAGAATCAAGCAATCGTCTATATAGTTCAGAATGCGGATGCCCTGTAACGTCAGCGGGGCTATAGCAGCATCCATACACTTCGTGAATGTAGGGGGTGACAGTGCTAGGCCGAACGGAAGAACCCGATATTGGTACGCTTCGCCCCCGAAAGCGAACCTCAGGAACTTCCTGTGTTGAGGGAGGATATATACATGGAAGTAAGCGTCCTTTAGATCTATCGTGACAAACCAGTCCTCGGATCTGATTTGAACATCCCGAGTGACAGACACAGCGCCCTGTAACGTACTGGCAGGGAACAGCTGGTCTGGGCACTCCACAACCCTCCTCGGAGGGGGCGAGCGTCCCTCGGGAAATCGCTCCCTGAGTCACTCTACGCCCTGTGAAGGCAGGGTTAGTAGAGCAGACCCCTGAGGGCATCGGAAAAGACAGGGCACCGTGTTTTTGTGCAGTGAACTCAGGTCTTTCACGATGGGGACCACCCTCAGAGTCCCGACGTTCAGCACGTCAGGATAGCATACCCGTTCTCTATAGCAGGGGTTCTCAAACATTTTGGAGCCAGGGACCCCTTACAGGGGAAAAACATTTCCAAGGACCCCCGCATATTTATAACAGTGACTGAGCCTAAAGTTAATGTGGGAGCGGTTAATTAAATATTTTGACACAAATAGTCTCCACCCAGGGTCATTTGCAGGGTTTTCTAAATAGCATACTGAGGTCCCAAAAGTGATCTTGCTAGGGGGGTCCGGGGGCATGCCCCCCCGAGGAATTTTAGATTTTCTTGATCTACACGTGCATTTTAAGGTGTTTTTAAAGCCAAAAATTGTACTTTTATTCTTGATATACCCAGAAAGAATGGAAGTGCAATGTGACAACATGTCCCATAGGTGGGGCACATTGTAACATGACCATATGACAGATTAAAATGTTATCTGATCTAATCAAACAAATATACAAGACAAACAAAAATATTTTCTCAATAAAATACAATTAACTTTTTCATATAAAATAATGGCATTTTAAAATAATTAAAAATAAACTAATTTTTGAGTTTGACAACGAACACATATACAACATCAAAACATATTCATTGTAACGCAGTGTGACAACATGACCCACTTGCACAACTGGGATTTACGTTGTGCCCCGCTATCCCCTATATTTCCTTTCCCGGTTGATACTTTGCAAACTGATTGTTTCTGTCGTTCGTTTAAAACTTCTATCTTAAACAGCTGTTTAGTTTAGCGATTTACATCTTATCTCGCACTTTATGACCGAATAACTGAAGCGTCATGCGGAAATTCGCGCTCGGCTTGCAGCTTCTGTGAACATAAACCCGCCTACTTTGATTTAATCTCCGACTCAAACATTTTGACATTGACGAGCGCTGTTAGTCTGCTGAAGCAGCTCAGATGAGAAGCTCAGTTATCATCGCGATGTTTAATATCCTTGCAGCACCAAATTAGAGTTAATATTAGGCAATTATTTCACAACTTTCATTATACACATAGAAAAATTACAGAGGCCCGGACCTCAGGGACCTCAATTGTGGGTATACGACACTGTCCCTATGCACAAATTTATAATTTACTGTATTTTCCAGAAAATAAGTTGCACCTGAGTGTGTAATACTTTGTTGCGCTCTTGAGGCGTAGGAGGCCTACTTCCCCTCACTCCACAGCAAATCCTTAAATTAATGGTATTCAGAACAAAACGAGAATGAAAAATTATACTATTAATAGATAATAATACAAATAATAAAAATAGTAGTATACAGACAACATTTATTTAAAACATCAATTCTAAACGAATTAAGTTGAATCGAAACTGAAACTGCAGACGTTGGGCTCGTGCATCTCTCACTCGGTCCAAAGTTTCCATATTTGCGATGTAGCCTATTTGGATGCTTAACTATTTATGTAAAGAAAGCTTCATGCTTCAGTCCCAATATAGGCCTACACGTATCAGCATCTTCACATTTTGGAGAAATGAGATTGGAACAATAGCAAGTCGACAGTATATGATTGACCGTCACTGCCTTCATAGTGTACAACTGCAACAGACAAATTAAATTAAGCAGAACTTTTTATAAGTTCGGTGAGTATTTTATTTTGACAATGAACAGGTTTTGATGTCAAATTAGCAGTGCTAGAACTGACATATTGTGCGCGCACACGAGACGCCGGCGCGAACACTTGGATTTTTCCTCAGCAGTGGAAACAAAGGAATACTCTTATTTATGGTCATACAGATAAGAGTACATCATTTAAAACGGCAAAGTGTCTATTTTTTTATTTGTGTATAGGCCTACATTAAAAATGACTACAAAATGTCATGCCTTTTAAAAATAAAGAACACAACAGGATGCGCGTTCTGCCGTCTCCGTCTCCTTTCTGGCGCACGTGCCCAAAAATCGACCAAAACACAGCGAATACTTGACGCACAGACATAAGAAATATAGATAGATTATCTATCTATTGAAACCTTTAAGAGCCTACTTTTTTATTATTTGACATTAAATGCATTATATAAGTCACGTTGGAATAAATAGCAAGTTTTCAGATGCTAAAGAAAACATGACTTATAGTCGGGAAAAACGGTAGGCTGTTATAAATTATTTCGCGGACCCCCTGGCTATAGTTCACGGACCACCAGGGGTCCGCGGACCCCACTTTGAGAACCACTGCTCTATAGTATTCAGGACCCATTGAGAAACATTGGGGAGAATTTTCCATTCCACCAGGAACTCTACTAAGGGAACCAGCCTCTCGAGGCTGGCCTCTGGATGAACATCCCGAGTGACAGACACAGCGCCCTGTAACACACTGGCAGGGAACAGCTGGTCTGGGCACTCCACAACCCTCCTCGGAGGGGGCGAGCGTCCCTCGGGAAATCGCTCGTCGAGTCTCTCTACGCCCTGTAAAGGCAGGGTAAGTAGAGCAGACCCCTGAGGGCATCGGGAAAGATAGGGCACCGTGTTATTGTGCAGTGAACTCAAGTCTTTCACGATGGGGACCACCCTCAGAGTCCTGACGTTCAGTACGTCAGGATTTTTTCGACGCGGCCTTCTTGGCGATAATGACTGTCCTCAGATCAGCCCTACCACGGGAAGGTCGCGCCGGGGAGCGCCCTGCCTCGCCCCTCCAGTTTCTCTGCGGGGGGGCACGAGACGCGACACTTCATTCTGCTGCGCTCTTTTTGAGGTACTCGGCGACTGGGACTGCCCTCGCTCAGCAGCCCCAGCGATACGTACTTTAAGGGGCATAAATTTCTGAAAAGCAGCCGCCTGTTTCTTCTCTTCCTGGAACCTCTCCGTGACAGAAAAAAGAGCGTCACCAAAGAGGCCCATAGGCAAAACTGGAGCATTTAAAAGGAGAGTCTTATCTTTTTCCTTCATAGAGGTCTGACTCAACCACAAGTGTCTCTCTGTGGCCACCATGGCTGCCATAGACCGGCCGATAGAATTAGCTGTCTCCCTGGTGGCCCGGAGAGTGAGATCAGCAGTCTGCCTGAGCTCATAAATCATTTCAACAGAAATTTCCGCCTGGCCCGCCGCCGAGTAAGCCTTCCCCACTAACACAGAAATATAAATATTTTTTTTAGTGGTTTAGCGGGCAGAACCGGTGCTTTAAGTGAAGATGATGAAGCTGGAGAGAGATAGTTCGCGAGCGTCTCCTCCGCCTCCGGCATCGTCACATAACCAGCAAATTTAGCACCAACAATGTTACCAAAAGCATTGAACTGATTTGTGTAAATTCTGCTTGAAACCGGTCTAACCAAGGTCTTTGAAACCTCAGCATGAAAATCTGGGAAGAACGGTAAGCACCGGCGACAAGGTTGAGGTCGTGCAGACAGAAATTTATCATCTAGTTTACTTTTATTACTAGACTCCTGTCTATCAGCTGGCCACTCGATATTGAGCTTTTCAACAGCCCGTTTTTTTGTTTTTTTGTTTTTTAGATAACACATCCATCAAACCTTCTTCATTTGCAGTATAATTAATGTGACAAACTAGTTTCCTCTGATGCAAAACTTTCGACATCCAGCTCCACAGAACCGGATAATCTTAATTCAACATCATCATGTGCCTTCACCCGGGCAGAAGTAACCGCCGCAGCGCGTGCTTCCAAAGCCGGGTGAGAGGCACTGGATCCCGCCGGAGAAAGCTGAGATAGGGCGGAGCCCGTCTCAACGTCGCCGGTGAGATCCATCTGCGAAACCCCAAGACAAGCGCCGCCGCTCTGCCTCAACAGAAGCGGGACCCGAGCCTTGAGGAGCTCGCAGCAAATCACTCTCTTCGAAGAGCGATCGCCGCGAGCGCAGAGTTCTCAGAGGAAAGCGCTCGCAATGCTCACAATCGACTCCCTCAAGAGCCGACCGGGCATGCTGAACTCCCAAACAAGCCACACATAGCTCGTGTGAATCCCCACCCGTGATGTATCGAGTACAGGGGGGAACACACTTCTTATACTGCTCGCTCATATTGTTTTTTTTTATATAATATATATAGTGATAAACTCCTGACAAAACAGACAAACACAATCGACAGATTCAGACACACACAGAGCTGCTGAAGTACAAAAAGCTGGCGTATTGTGTGCTCAGGGGATATTTATAGCTTCCTGGTCGATGACGTCACTCGCCGTACGCTCATTCTCTCCATTGACTGATTTCATTCATGCTTCAGACGCGTCACGCTGAAGATTGTTTTGTTTCCAGCGTGCGTCTCCCTCAGACTGTAAACGAAGCTCGGGCGCACCAGACACACGTCAGCAGCGGCACTGAACGCGGATCCACAACAGAACCAGAACACACACACACACACATACACACACACACATACACACACACACACACACACACACACACACACACACACCAGACACACGTCAGCAGCGTCTTATGTCAGCAGCGGCACTGAACGCGGATCCACAACAGAACCGGAACACACACACACACACACACACACACACCAGACACACGTCAGCAGCGTGTTACGTCAGCGGCGGCACTGAACGCGGATCCACAACAGAACCAGAAGACAATAGAATGCTGAATAAAGTCCTAGTTTTGGTTATTTTTGGACCAAAATGTATTTTCAATGCTTTTTATTCTTTTCTTTTTTTTCTTTCACCCGATTGCCGTCGAGAAATCTCAGATTTTATTGTAGGTTTTGCAAGTTCAACATGGATTATAGGTCAAACGTTTAATGAACGAGTACTCATGTCCTTTCCATTTCTTACAGATTGAGTTGTTGTTGCCCATAACACGCTAGCATTCTGCTAATGAACGCTGTTTGGTCAGTGAAGGACTGATTACGACCAGAGATGGCATTGTGGCATCCGGACCCGAAGGTTAAGAACTTTAGTTTTACAAAACTCTTCTAGCACGTGTGTTTACCTATGTCGGCTGACTCGAGAGAAGAGAAAGTGCAGAGCGTAAACTCACCAAAGTGACTGAAGGATTGCCGTAAAGCAGTATCTCTGGTCGACGTCAATGACATTTTAAAAGACTTTTTAAAGCAAATAAGTGAATCTAACACCCAACATTGTGTAATTTCTTTGCATCTCTTTTCGAATAGAACATTCAACATTTTTTAGTCGGGAAGTTCGGTCTGGACTCGATCCATTGAGAAATAATTATGATCGGTTCAGAAATCATCGGGCCAATCAAATTGCCAGGGCGGGCTTTATACGATAATGGACCGATGATCTGCAGTTACGTAATCATCACGTTATCAAAGAGCGCTTGGGTTGAACTGGTTTCCCTCAGAGATGACTGCAGCTGGAGAACTGAGATGTATAGATTACGCTATCGCGTCTGTTGTAAAAGAAATCGACAGCGCATTCATTTTAAAAGACGAACAGAGAACTGGAATCAAGGCATTTGTCGATCGTAAAGATGTGTTTTCCGTCCTTCCTACGGGATTCGGCAAAAGTTTATTTTATCAGCTGGCTCCGATGGTCGCTAAGAAGATGGGACGCAATGAAAACCCTGTGGTCGTTGTGGTTTCTCTTTTGGTCGCACTCATGGAGGACCAAGTAAAAGAAGCAACACTCATTATTTTACTACTTCTTCCAGCGTGCATGTAGTTGAGTTCTGTTGACAACTTTGCGTAGCTCAACATACGTCACTTACTGCGTTGCTCTGATTGGTTGTAGGTCTTTCCAGTTGAGTGCAGAGTTGTTGTTTTTTTCCTGGTTCGGTTAAGACACGCCTCATAACCAAAGCCCTATGGGCAGTATCATACTCACATTCTGACAAGAGTCTGAGTATGACGAAGTCAAGCTACCATAGACCTCCATTCATTCTGCACTCGTCCTGTGAGCGCCCTCATATGGACCCAGAGTGGAACTGCAACCAGTTCAGGAGCCGGACGTTTACTGAGAGTGGGAGTTCTCCTCATATTAGACACTCTCTGGTAACACTTTATTTTGATGGTCCCTTTAACACATTCTGTTAACTATAAGTAACGTTGCAGCCACATGTCTACTAACTCTCATTAGAGTATTCGTAGAGTATTAGTAGACTGAAATGGGTTAGAATAAGTTGATGTAGTTGCAGAGTTACTTATAGTCAGTATAATGTCTGTTGAAGGAGCATCAAAATAAAGTGTGAGCAGATATTAAGAAGACAGTCTATTAATACTCTAATGAGAGTTAGTTGTAGTTGCAAAGTTACTTATAGTCAACAGAAAGTTCAAAATCGAAATAAAGTGTTACCCATTATTTTCTTCCAGTTTGCCCCACTGAAATATGCTGTCAGTTAAAAAAAAGTAAAAGCTGTCAGAATACTTATTCAACTATCATATTTGATTGAGATATTGTGTAAACTGTCTGATTTATAGACAGTATTTCTCTGGCACATACAAATTATGCTGAGGCTTAAATATAAATATGCATTTATTCTTTGGTTCCTCCACAGTTGCATGTTAGTAACACATATTAAATTGTGTGACAGTAAAACAATAAAAAGTGTGACTGTAAAAGACTAAAAACAGTATGTGACAGTAAAACCCTGTTAACTGGTGAACAGTAAATCCCCGTACTAAATAAGGGAAAAACTGTACGTTTATACTGCAGGGAAAACCCTAACACAACATTTAATGTAATTTTACAGTAAAACACTGTTAAATGTAAAAAGAATTTAAGTAAAAAGGTCAAATTAATCGTGTTAATTAGTTTATACTCGCGTCTGTTCCCTGCTGTTTGTCTCCAGGTTTCAGACTGATTCGAGTCCTCAGGTCAGGTGTGTTTCATTAATTATCTCGGTTTGGGTAAAGCCCAGAGCATATTGTTAGATGATGCATCATGAGTTTCATCTCCTCCCTTCGGGCAGTCGGTATAGGACTCCGATTAGTAAAACAAATCGGGTTGAAAAATCGTTTATCCCCTCAGCTGCAAAGTGTTTAAACTTAATATATAAGAATTTTGTAATAAAATATCCAAAAATCACTTGCACAGTGATATATTTCCTGCAGTTGTGTACTTACAATATCCCCAAAGTCCCCAAAGATTTTTAATTTCAGAGAAATTCCTATTTTAAATAATGGCTCGTCTCTGTTCACTTATTGTGTCAATGACGTAGTATCCGCGTTATCCCTGGTTTCCGCTCGTACTGCCGTAGTAACCATGGCGACAGACGTGGACAACAGCGTTACGGCAAGCGTCCGCGGCTAACTTCGACTCGACAGAGACGCCGCTCTTACATGTACTTTATTAGACAGGTGAGCAAATGTACATAAAACGAATTAATGTTATATAGTATAACATGATGAAATGTTAGAATATGATCAGTATGTTATTCTAATGTTGATCTAGCTCACTGCTAGTCTCATACAGCCAACACACGAACACATAGAATAACATTATAACTTGCAACACTCAAATGCAGTTTAGTGTGATACTTTAGACCAAGTGAAGCAGGGCTGCGTTACTTCACAAGTTTTATTCTTATAATAACCTGACCTGTGTGAGTAATCCAGCACTTGCGGGTAAGTTAGTTCGGTAGAATGAAATGTCCTCATTGCTTTATCTCCGCGGGACGCGCGTGTGGCGCTGAGATCTGTCTCTCATGAGCAATCGCGCTTCACACCACAGCCATGATAAAAACATCACTGTATTCACTCATCCATAAACATTAATAGATCAATCAGGTTGACGACAAGTCCCATAATTCCTCTGGAATGTTGCGTCATCAACCTAACCCCTAGCGGCGAAACAAATGACATATTGGGCCCTATTTTAACGATCTGAAACGCAAGTATCAAGCGCGAAGCGCAAGTAACTTTGTGGGGGGGTCTTGGGCGCTGTTGCTATTTAACCGGCGGGATAAATGACGCTTGCGCCTGATGCAAATCTAAAAGAGGTTGGTCTGAAGTAGCTTCATTATTCATAGGTGTGGTTTGGGCGTAACGTGAAATAAACCAATCAGAGCGTCATCTCACATTCCCTTTAAGAGCAGGCGCGCTTGTTGCATGGCGGATTGCTATTATAACGGCGGATTTACCAGGCGCGCGCCAGGAGCGGTTCACAGCCGAGGAGAGCAACGTTCTCGTCAGGGCCGTAAAAGACAGAGAAGTGACGTTGTATGGGGATGGGAGTTTTTTTTTTTTTCTGGTTCTTGACAGACAAACTAATTTGTCAAATTACCTTATATACATATGTGTCTTGCCACTATTGGGCAAACAGGTCTGATCCGTCATTACTACAATTAGCCTGAAAAATGTGGGTAAATGTGTACGCTAGATTCAGGCCTACATTTTTTTACATCTTCATGGACACCACAATGATTTCCCTCATGCGTTAATATTTTTCCTTGTTATAATGTATGATTTGCAAAAATAAAAACTGCTGCATCTGTGTTGATGAGAGAATCAAAGTGTATGCGCGTTGTGCACCCGCTACACTATGGCCAAGCATGCACACTTAAAATAGCATTATGAACAACGCGCAACGCGCCACTGACTTTAGACTAGGTTTTTTCTGGTCAGTGGCGCAATTGTTTTATAGAACAGCAAAATAGCATGAGGGAAAGTTTGCGCCGGAACACGCCTCCTCTTTGCGCTGAACCGCCCCGGGGAGCGCAAGTGTATTTCTTAGTTAACCGACGTGCGTCTGTGGAGGGAAAAGTCTGCTTTGCACGGGTGCAAAATACGAATGATACATGCGTCAGTGTACAAAGATAGGGCCCATTGTATCTTTAAGGTAAATTATTTGTTAGGATGGATTTTTGTGTGTGTGTGTGTGTGTTTGTGTGTATGACTCTGTCTTATGTGTATGCTTGTATGCTGCAACCAAATTGCCTTTGGGAAATGAATAAAGATGAACTGAATCCCTTCTGCAGAAGCATGTTGTTGATCTGCTTGTGTGCTGAAATGTGTTCCTGATACTGTTTTCTGTACAGTGTAAACCATCATTAACCACAACGCTATCTTTTGACACTCTGTAACACTGGATGCTTCATTCTCACCTATAGAAATGGTCCAAACACTGATTATTTTGAGCATGGCCTTGCAAAGTGAGTTGCTGCGGCCGTATTTGAACGGGTCACGGATGCCGATGTAGCGGTCCAGAGATATGGCGCACAGGTGCATGATGGAGGCGGTGGAGAAGAGCACATCGAGGAAGATCCACATGGGACACAGCAGGTCCGGCAGAGGCCAGGTGTGATCTGGAGACAGACAGGAGGAGGACGTTTCAGAAGATACGTGTAGAAACCTAGTATCTTCACAAACCATTCACATGTTTCAGCGTGCTCTTTTTTTATGGTGCTCTTCGGTCATTTTTGATAGAAAAATTACTTCTTCTTTTTTTTCATCGGAATGGTAGGGAAATTTATAAAGGTTTTGGCACTTGCTATGTGAACAGAAAAAAAATCATCGGCATGATTCGAAAAGATTAAATGGTCCTGTAAAAAATAGTCACACTTGTGCGCCTCCTGGTCAAAAATAAGCGCATTGGAAATGAATGGGAGACGAGTTTCCTCTAGTGGAAGCGATCGGTACTGCAGCCAAACAACATCTTACCGAAAGCTCATTTTTTGTGATATAAACCTCAAATTTGGAACAGAACTTGTTTAGACTTATGGCTTTGATTTTCTTGCAATAAAAATTTAAAATTGTATTTTTGTGCATTTTTCATAACAATAAACGTAAAATTCTGTAACTTTTTTTAAGTTCACTTTTTTATAATAATTTGTTTCAAATATCTGCCAAATGTCGTCTTTAAAAAGAGATCAAACTTAAGTCTGTTGCTCTAAAGCATTCAAGATATACGACAGTTTAAGTTGGAAATTTTATTTTCAGGACTATACTCAAAAAAGTAAATAAATTGATTATAACTACTGGTAAATATTAGTACCATAAAGTTCCCTAAAATATTTTGCATTAAATAAATAAAACAATTTAAATAATCAAACTAAAATATTGTACATTTCTTTCATTGAAAAAAAACCCCTCTGAGCACCAGAGGGTTAAGACAAGACACTATGAGTGAATAAAGTAAATATGTTAACTAAAAGGTATCACCATACATGATTAATCACAGTACATTACGACACTTGTTTTGCATTACAAGTTTTCTGAAATGTTTAAATATGCAAATTATGCACTACTTTTTTGGAACAGATATCTGAAGATTGGATAAAGTCAGGTCAGATTTTGTTGACATATTATAGTTGAAGGTTAAAAGTTTTACAAAGAAGATTTCTCTTTTTATCACTCCATAAATCAGATAAAATAAACTCTTAAATGTGAATTTTGAATGTTTTTCTTCTTCTTTTTCTTCAGTATAGTCTCAAAGAAAACACGTTATGGAAGCACAATAGCCCCAAATCGTCTCGGTTACGACTGTACCCTTTGTTCCCTGTTTCTCAGGAACTCGAAAGGAAACTAAAAAACAATACCTGAAAAAAAACCCAATGGTTTTGTCTTGACTGAATTTATATGCTATGACTTGGCATTACTTAAGTTGTTCCACAAACAATACATATTATCTATAATAAACTGAAATTACAATTACTTCAAACTGTAAAATTCAGGTGAATCTCACAAAGGCTATATTTCACCACACAAAAAAAGAAGAAAAAGTAAAGAAATTATTGGTAAAATTATACAACACCGTTTCATTTGTCAACATTTGATAAATACATGAAAAATACTTCTAAAGCATTTAATTATCTACGTTAATAATTCAAACATTTTTTAATACATTAATAAAATCAAAAGTTGTATCTGTTAATATTATTTAATTGAACTTACAGTGAACAGCTGTATTTTTACGGACTGACGTTAACAAATTAATAAATACTGTAAAAAATGTATTGCTTATTGTTAATGTTAGTTAATGCATTAACGTTTATTAACAGGACCTTATTGTAAAGTGTTACCAATATATATTTGGCATGAAAACAATGAAGCAAATTCAAGGAAAATTATTTTTTTCCATGACAGTAAAAAACAAACAAAAACCAGTATTTTTAGAGAGCTTTTGTGAGACTCGTCCATACAGCCTTTCAGTTTCAGGTGTGGTTTGCTTGCATGCTTTAAAAACATTTTCAGACTATTTATGTGCATTTGTTGTTTAAAAAAAGAAGAAAGAAGTGTAGTACTTACTGTAAAGAATAGTGATAAGTGAGGCTGGCATAACCAGGAATCCCACCAGCATGTCTGCTACGGCCAGAGAGCACAAGAAGTAGTTGGTGGCGTTGTGAAGCTTGCTTTCGATGGACACCGCCATAATCACCAGTATATTCCCCGCAACAGTGAAAAATATAATGGCCAGAATGACCAGAGATGCCCAGTTCTTCCCCGTGGGTTGTGTGTCCTCTAATTCTGAGAAGTTGGACTTGAAATAGCTGTTGTTGATGTCCAAAGAGACGTTCCAGGCGTTCAATAAAGCCATTGTGGGAAAGTAAAACTGAAGTGTGATAAGGCTCTCAGCTCCTGTCAGTGTTGATTCTGTGTGACACTGTATGCGTGATCAGTTTCGGGTGTCAACTGACTTCAGGCCGTCTTCGGTACGACTGCTTACTCATGTGAATCCCACACCTAAAAACGCAGTAATACTGTTTAGAGTAAGAGATAGACATGATTTCAAATATCATCATTTTCTGTAAAGCTGCTTTGAAACAATGTGCATTGTGAAAAGTGCTATATAAATAAATTTAACTTTAGATAGGTAGATAGATACATTAGATAGATAAATAGATAGATAGAGAGATACATTAGATAGATAAATAGATAGGTAGATAGATACATTAGATAGATAAATAGATAGATAGAGAGATACATTAGATAGATAGATAGATAGATAGATAGATAGATAGATAGATAGATAGATAGATAGATAGATACTGTAGATAGATAGATAGATAGATAGATAGATAGAGAGATACATTAGATAGATAGATAGATACTGTAGATAGATAGATAGATAGATAGATAGATAGATACATACATTACATATACAGATACATAGATAGATACTGTAGATAGATAGAGAGATACATTAGATAGATAGATAGATACTGTAGATAGATAGATAGATAGATAGATAGATAGATAGATAGAGAGATACATTAGATAGATAGATAGATAGATACTGTAGATAGATAGATAGATAGATAGATAGATAGATAGATAGATAGATACATTAGATAGATAGATACATAGATAGATACATTAGATAGATAGATAGATAGATAGATAGATAGATAGATAGATAGATAGATAGATAGATAGATACTGTAGATAGATAGACAGACAGACAGACAGACAGACAGACAGATAGATAGATAGATAGATACTGTAGATAGACAGACAGATAGATAGATAGATAGATAGATAGATAGATACTGTAGATACATACATTAGATAGATAGATAGATAGATAGATAGATACATACATTAGATAGATAGATACATAGATATATACTGTAGATAGATAGATAGACAGATGATAGAAAGATAGATACTGTAGATAGATAGATAGACAGACAGACAGATAGATAGATAGATAGATACTGTAGATAGATAGATAGACAGACAGACAGACAGATAGATAGATACTGTAGATAGATAGATAGATAGATAGATAGATAGATAGATAGATAGATAGATAGATAGATACATTAGATAGATAGATAGATAGATACTGTAGATAGACAGACAGACAGACAGACAGACAGACAGACAGATAGATAGATAGATAGATAGATAGATAGATAGATAGATAGATAGATAGATAGATAGATACTGTAGATAGACAGACAGACAGATAGATAGATACTGTAGATAGATAGATAGACAGACAGATAGATAGATAGATAGATAGATAGATAGATAGATAGATACTGTAGATAGACAAACAGACAGACAGATAGATAGATACATTAGATAGATAGATAGATAGATAGATAGATAGATAGATAGATAGATATAGATAGATAGATAGATGTAGATAGATAGATAGACAGACAGACAGATAGATAGATACATTAGATAGATAGATAGATAGATATATAGATAGATAGATAGATAGATAGATAGATAGACATACAGACAGATAGATAGATATATTAGATAGATAGATAGATAGTTAGATACTGTAGATAGATAGATAGATAGACAGACATATAGATAGATAGATAGATAGATAGATAGATAGATAGATAGATACTGTAGATAGACAGACAGACAGACAGATAGATAGATAGATAGATAGATACTGTAGATAGATAGATAGATAGATAGATAGATAGACAGACAGACAGGTAGATAGATAGATACTGTACATAGATAGATAGACAGATAGATACTGTAGATAGATAGACAGACAGACAGACAGATAGATAGATAGATACTGTAGACAGATAGACAGACAGATAGATAGATACTGTAGATAGACAGACAGACAGATAGACAGACAGGATAGATACTGTAGATAGATAGATAGATCCTGTAGATAGATAGACAGACAGACAGACAGACAGACAGACAGATAGATAGATAGATACTGTAGACAGATAGACAGACAGATAGATAGATACTGTAGATAGATAGACAGACAGATAGATTGATAGATCCTGTAGATAGACAGACAGATAGATAGATAGATAGACAGATAGATAGATAGATAGATAGATAGATAGATAGATAGATAGATAGATAGATAGATAGATAGATAGATAGATAGACAGATAGATAGATAGATAGATAGATAGATAGATAGATAGATAGATAGATAGATAGATAGATAGATAGATAGATAGATAGATAGATAGATAGATAGGTCCTGCGAAGAGGTTGTGCACATCCTATTCGTTTGAAACCATTATTATCCAATATTGACACATGTAAATGTCTGTTTAAACTTGAGTGAAATGTCTTATCTAAATTCTGGAAAAAGATCAAAAGTGTTATGAGTTATGAGAATAATTCAGCCTGACTTCTGTTGTATGTTTTATCTGATAGCAAATATTTTGATGATATTATCTAGAAGATATCGTCATACCTATGCAACCCAAAAGATACAGGAAGGCCCGTCTAAATAAACTTTGAAGCAGTTCTTTTCATGCAAGCAGTCAGAATTGTGAATAACTGATGTGTTATGAATCAAATATATGTTCCCGCTCTTTATTGGTTGCTATGGTTTTTGATAAGTGCTCTCACCCGTGTCTAGTTAATCATCTTGTTCAGTCTCTGTGTATTTAAACCCTCTGTTCAGTTTAGTTCGGTGTCTGGTGTCTTCAATGTAAAGGTTGGTTTGTGTTGCTCCTTTGTCCTTCTCCTGTGCCTTCCTATGCCAGAGTGTTTTGCTTTGTTTATTTAGTTTAATAAAGTTAGACTGCTGCTAATGGATCCTATACTTGCTTCATTGTTGAACCAACCTGTGACAAAACACCAGTCCTTTAAAAAAATAATGGATCTTGTGGCATTTCTTCCAGACAACCAGCTGTTGTCCCTATCCCAGAAAGGAGGAATATGTATTGAATTCTGTGTACTTTTTTCCAATGTTGAGTTTAAAGAAGTGCCGTTAATGGACTGCTTTAGCGCTGCTTTGGATGAGCCCCTGTATTCTCTGCACCCTGGAGCAATACATCCTCTATGCCCTTCTGCTCAAATGGTCCATGCTCACCTCGGGCCCCAAGCCTACATTTGACCCAGAGCCCAGACAGCCCTCAGCCACTACAGACGATATACCAAAGCCCACCGCCATGAAGCCTGAGCCAGTACTAATGCCAGAGGCCATCTTTGTCCCAGAGCCTGTGCCGAAACGAGTCTGTCAAGGTGCAAGAGCCGGCACTGATGTCTGTCCCAGAGGGAGTTTTAGTGGAGTTCATAGGTATGGACTGGAGCCCTGCCCATAATCCCACCACTAAAGGTGTGCTGTGCGAGGAACCCAAGGTTTGGTATGACGAGCTGGATGATTTAATTCCTCAAAGCCTCCAATCCCAGTTGATCCCGCCCCTCTTCACATCTCCTTTGTTGTTGCTGGTCCCGCCCAGCCTCAAGTCTCCATCACCACTGGCCCCGCCCCTGACAACACCATTCTGTTCCTCTGCCCCGCCTCCATTGCCTCCCTTCAGCCCCCAGACTGATCCCGTCCAGCTACTCTGATCCGCTTTGAGCTTCCCGGTCTCCAGCTCTGCCTTGGTGTGTTGATCCCCTGGGCTCCACCTCGGCCTCCTGACCCATTGGCTTCACCTTGGTCCCTCTGGCTCCACCTCGGCCCTCTGACCACTTTTGCTGATTACCTACAAAGCACTAAATGGTTTAGCTCCCCAGTACTTGAGCGAGCTCTTAACGCATTAGTCCTTCATGTCGATCTCAAAATTCTGGTCAGTTGATAATACCTAGAATATCAAAATCAACTGCTGGCGGTAGATCCTTTTCCTATTTAGCACCTAAACTCTGGAACAGTCTTCCTAACATTGTCCGGGAAGCAGACACACTGTCCGTTTAAATCTAGACTAAAAACACATCTCTTTAACCCAGCATACACATAGAACATTATAGATTTCTATTATTCAAATCAGTTAAATGATTATTAGGCTGCATAGATTAGGTCAGCTGGAACCAGGGTATTTCCATTTATTCCGAGGTTTACTGAAGTCAGCCTGTTCCGGGCCGTATCTAGATCAGACTGTGAACCTGTGCCTGGACACGGCCACAACGCATCCCTGAAGTGCCAGCCTCATCAGCCCTGTGAAGGCCTCATAGACACCTCAACAAACTCGTCTCCATACCGGCGTGATGACTCCGACCTCCGACCAGATGGAACTGGATAAAAATTTGAGAATGTTCTGATCCAATCTCACTTCTGACCTGTAATGTTGCCTGAATCATAATCATACACTGTTCATTCGTTGGCCAGAGGAGAACTGGCCCCCGACTGAGCCTGGGTTCTCCCAAGTTTTTTTTCCTCCATTCTGTCACTTGATGGAGTTTTGGTTCCTTGCCACTGTTGCCTTGGCTTTTGGCTTGCTTAGTCGGGGACATTTAATATTCAATAATATTATTGATCTGCCTTACTTCAGGTGGACGATGACACAATTTTCTTCTAGAAACAAACTTCTTGTATCATTTAAATTTTATCACTGTGAAGCTGCTTTGATACAATCTGTATTGTAAAAAGAGCTATATAAATAAGGGTGACTTGACCTGACTGACCCATTGGCTCCACCTTGGTCCCTCGTCCCTCTGGCTCCACTCTGGCTCCACCTTGGTTCCTCATCCCTCTGGCTCCACCTTTGTCCCTCGTCCCTCTGGCTCCACCTTGGTTCCTCGTCCCTCTGGCTCCACCTTGGTCCCTCATCCCTCTGGCTCCACCTTGGTTCCTTGTCCCTCTGGCTGCACCTTGGTCCCTCGTCCCTCTGGCTCCACCTTGGTCCCTCGCCCCTCTGGCTCCACCTTGGACCCTCGTCCCTCTGGCTCCACCTTGGTCCCTCGTCCCTCTGGCTCCACCTTGGTCCCTCGTCCCTCTGGCTCCACCTTGGTCCATCGTCCCTCTGGCTCCACCTTGGTTCCTCGTCCCTCTGGCTCCACCTTGGTCCCTCGTCCCTCTGGCTCCACCTTGGTCCCTCGTCCCTCTGGCTCCACCTTGGTCCCTCGTCCCTCTGGCTCCACCTTGGTCTCTCGTCCCTCTGGCTCCACCTTGGTCCCTCGTCCCTCTGGCTCCACCTTGGTTCCTCGTCCCTCTGGCTCCACCTTGGTCCCTTATCCCTCTGGCTCCACCTTGGTTCAACGTCACTCCGGCTATGCCTCGACCCTCCACCCCTCTGGTTCCACCGGGCTCCTCCTTCCCTCCGGTTCCACCATTGTCCTCACTCCCACTGGTCTGCACTCCAGACCTACAGTCGTCTTTAGGTGTGTTGGACATCGGCTGTGGCTGGATGAAACCGATCGGTGAGAGTTGCCGTGTACAGGCGGGAGGAGCTGAAAACTGAGATGTAAAGTCAGACACTTTCTGCTTCCCGTAGTGACGCTTGCGCTGTGTTTGAATACTTTACCACAGCTGAAGTGAAATAAATGCAATATTTGTCAAATACAGACTTTTCAGAAACTTTTTTATTCAATACTTTATGTACTGTACTATATACTATCAGTGAAGTGGGGTGTACGTTTTTTTTTTAAATCAGTTTTATTTTGATAAACATGATAAAATATACAACAATATAATATTGCGACTACATGAAAAGAGATTTTACTGTTATAAAAAACAGATTTGTGAACATTAGTGGAACTGAAGGTGTGAGAATAAACACGAAACACACGTGATCGTTGTCATGCTGTGAATCCGCCTAGTCGTGGATCAGCTGTGTCGTCATCAGAGCTCGCGCAGCCGCTCTGGACAAACTGTGCAGAATGAATCAGCCGCTGCTCTCGAATCGTTTTCGCGGTACTTTGATGGCATGCGTCAGTCATGTGGAGTCGTCGCTGTCTCAAGTCGGACACAATTTGTAACCGACATGCACTGATTTAAGTCATCGGCCAATCGGTCTGTGCAGCACTGCATGAAGTCGAACAAGCCTAAGGTTCCCCTCGGCTCCGCCTGGGTCTCCACCTCTCCTAGCTCCACTTCAGTCTGTCGGGCTCCTGGTTCTTCCCTCCATTGGTTCCTCTGGGGGCATTCGTCTTACTGGGGGCTCTGCTCTGGGTCACTCCCTTTGTCATCTCCTCCTCCTTCCTTCTTTTTAGTTTAATAAATTTTGACCACTGCTAACGGATGCTCTACTTGCTTCATTGTGGACCCAACCCATGACATCAGTAATATTTGAGTATTTTTTAATGGTTTTATTTAATTTCACTGTTTAGGTTTATTGTGTTACCTGAACCTGTCTCTATTTTAACCGCCTCAGAACGAGTACTGCAATATCATCATAAAGACAGTGCATGAGATGCATAAATATGGTTGTATTGTTTCAATTTTGGTCTTTTATTCACACAAAGCTATCATATATGTTCATGCCTACCCTAGTATACAAACAATATATTATAAATATTTTTTAATCATACCCTCATTGTGAGCTGAGCCCCCCTAATACTGAAATCCTAGAATCGCCCCTGAACATTATCCTCTTTTGTGTTTTCTATGAAAGAAATTAGGGTGAGTAAACTCAGTTATGACAGCACTCTTTTTGGGGGAAACTATTTCTGTGCATGTGATAAAAAAATTTCACACTTGAATGATGAGGAATGTTTACAAACCTGACTTGACTTGCATTGCTCACGGTAATTTGCATAAGATTACCAAGAAACCACTGTCTTTATCTTTTTTGCCTGTGGCAAAAAAAACAACTCTTTACCATGTGGCGAAAACAGAATGATTGCAAAATGCTATGCTAATGAGAAATAAGGATGTGATATAGCAATTAATCATAGAACAGATTTAAAAGGAAAAATGTTTCAAAATCAGGGGGGTGTATTCAAATGCATTTTAATTACACTTGTGCAAAAATGAATGGCAGCAAGCAGATATTTCACTATATATTGTTACGATAAAGGCAGTATCACAATGCTCGTTTATGCAAATGTTAAGTAACTGTTATCCTGCCGGCATTTAGGCATTCTGCCAAGAATGCCACTAGAGCAAGGAACTAGTTCAGCAGCATGTCAGTTCAGCACACAAAAGAGTAAACACGCATGCAAAGCAACACTTCTGAAGGAAAGTCATAAGGAAAGTTCATTAAACAAATATTTGAAAACAAACTTAAACTCATGATATTTTCCAAGCTAAGCGTGAAGGAGGAAGAATGTTGTATGAATTTATGAACTGACATGCGATAGGGAAAAAGTAAGTGAACCTCAGTTATGACTCATTGAAGGAGTCAATAAAGGAAAGAGTTTGGGAGTGTGGGATGCACAGGTGCACACAAAGCCTGGTTACTGATAAATCTGTTCTTCTTAAGAAAGATTGGTTGGTGTGAACCAAACCTCCATCCTAAACACTTTCACAGGATCTTAAAATTGGCAAAGCCCTATTTTAAGGATTATATGGTCTCATGGGAGACGACTGGTCATGTATGGCGTACCACAAGGCTCAGTACTAGGAACGCTGCTGTTCACTCTGTACATGCTACCATTAGGAGATATCATTAGGAAACATGGAGTTAGCTTTCACTGTTATGCCGATGATACTCAGCTGTATATTTCTTCAAAACCCAACGGAACTTACCAATTCACAAAATTAACGGAATGCATAGCTGATATAAAAAATTGGATGACTAGTAATTTCCTACTACTAAATTCTGAAAAGACAGAGATTCTAATTATTGGACAAAAAACTTCCACACGTAACAACCCAGAATACTGTCTAACACTTAATGGCTGCTCTGTCAAGTTTTCGTCGTCGGTTAGGAACCTGGGTGTGCTATTTGATACCAACCTTTCTTTTGAAAGCCACGTGTCTAGTATCTGTAAAACTGCATTTTTCCATCTTAAAAATATATCTAAAATACGCCATATGCTCTCATTAGGAAATGCGGAACAATTAGTCCATGCGTTCATGACCTCAAGGCTAGATTATTGTAATGCTCTACTGGGTGGTTGCCCTGCACGCTTAATAAACAAACTACAGCTAGTTCAAAACGCCGCAGCTCGAGTTCTTACCAGAACCAGGAAATATGACCATATTAGCCCGGTTCTGTCAACACTGCATTGGCTCCCTATTAAACATTGTATAAATTTTAAAATATTGTTGATTACCTACAAAGCACTAAATGGTTTAGCTCCGCAGTACTTGAGCGAGCTCTTAACGCATTATAGTCCTTCACGTCTATTGCGATCTCAAAATTCCGGCCAGTTGATAATACCTAGAATATCTAAATCGACTGCAGGCGGTAGATCCTTTTCCTATTTAGCACCAAAACTTTGGAACAGTCTTCCTACCATTGTCCGGGAAGCAGACACACTCTGTCAGTTCAAAGCTAGACTAAAAACACATCTCTTTGACCTAGCATACACATAATACATTATAGAATTCTATAAATTCAATGTTAGGCTGCATAGATTAGGTCAGCCGGAACTGGGAACACTTCCCTTAAATCTTGATGTACTCGCTACATCATAAGAAGAATGGCATCTACGCTAATATTAGTGTCTTTGTTTATCCCGAGGTTTTCCCGCAGCCTGCCGGATCCAGGCCGTGTCCAGATCTGACGAGGGAGATCCGCCTGGACACACACACACACACATACTCCAGATCTGACGAGGGAGCTTTGCCTGGACCCGATGACAATGCAGTGCTGAAGTATCCACTATCCTCTCCCTATGGAGGATCCCTTTCCCACTCTACAGATAAAGCGTTGTGAATTCCGGCTCGCGTACCCCGAAGTGATAAAATAAAACAAAATTCTGTATCAAAATTTATAGACAAGAAAAGTAGTTTGTTTAGGCTGGGTTGTATGAATTACAAACCTGCGCACATATTTTAAAAAGCACATAACTATAGAATTCTGAATGAGCATGTGAACGCCGTCAGCGTTAATCACAGGTTCGCGTTTAAAGTCTGATAATTTCGACGGAGGTGAATCAATCAAAGTTAACTTTAGCTGGAAGTAATATTATTAAAAAACCGCTATAACGCCAAAACAATCTGTTACCTTAAATTATATGTTTATCTCTGTAAAGCTGCTTTGAAACAATCCATTGTTTTTTAAAGGCGTTTCACCGCACTCACGATAAACAAGGTGCCAGACAGACACAACTAAACAACTCAGAAAATAAATAAACTGTCTGCACACTTGAATCCTTTAGAGCAATTTTAATCGCCAAGCTTTCGGTCACAAGACCATCCTCAGGGCATACAAAATATAGCGCTTTTAAAAACAATCCATTGTTAAAAGCGCTATATAAATGAAGATGACTTGACTTGACTTGACTCTCATGGTCTAAAGCGCACGGCTCAAGTGCACTTGTGTCTGAATCCACTTTTGCTAGTTTAACGACAGGAAAAATGGTCGGCGCCCCCGGCGCATGGTCTAAAAGGATCGTCCCTATTGTCTTAATAAATAATGGGTGTGTTTTGGGCGTAACGTGCAATAAACCAAGTCGTCTCCCATTCCCTTTCAAAGCCAGTTGTGCTCGCGCCATGGCGGATTCGCTATTTACATCGTATCTACTTTGCAAGCGGAAAAACTGAACGCTTTTCTAGCGAGGAAACGGATCTGCTCCTGCGCGAGGTTAAAGCGCAAGCGAGACCATCTATGGGACAAAGTGTAAACGCGTCGTGGAGCCACCTAAAGACGCACATTACTAACGTACTCTTTAAATAACTAACGAAATACTGCGCCATTGACTTTAGACCAGGTTTTTGTTGGTCAATGGCGCAGTCTATTAGCCTAGAAATCTAGACGCACCCTAGCAGCAGCAAAATATATTTTGCAGCCAGGGTAGTCTAGCAACTCTCTGTTGGCTTTCGAGCTGGAAAAACCAAACTCTAGTCAGGGCAATAACATCGTGTATAGAGTCGGTGGGCGGGCTTAAAATAATGACGACAGAGTTGCGGCGGTTCCCTGCTACTTGAAAACAAAGAATGGCTGATGCTGCTGGCAAACAGCGGCCTTTCCAATCGGCTCTGGCCGCGACTCTGGAGGACTTGGAGTTAAGCTTTTCTTTGAGAAAAGAACAAAGAACGGCACTGAAGTCATTCTTAAAAAAGCAAGATGTGTTCGTAGTTTTGCCGACCAGATACGGTTGGTTGGTTGGTTGGTTGGTTGGCTGGCTGGTTGGTTGTAGCGCTATCCTATTGCGTGCAGAGGGAATTTGAAAGACAACTGTTTATCCCACCCCTCGGAATGAGCCATTTTTTGACAAAATCAAAGCAAGCAATTAATGTTGTGTTTAGACTTTTTTTTTTTTTTTATTCCTGGCATATATAACCATCAATCTTGTGGAACTGCATTATTTGGGCTAGTAGCATTACAATTTTCACTTATTTGAAGGTGGATAAAAAGCATGTTTTGAGAAAATGTATCATATAGTCACACACAGACATAAAGATTTCGCATATGATTCACAACAATGGTGACAATAAAAAAAGCTTCATGCTGCAATGCATGATGGGTAGCTTTCATAGTACAAAACATCCTTGATTCCCAAGCTTTTTTTGTTTGTTTTAGTTGTCACCATTGTTGAGAATCATATCCAAAATCTTTATGTCTGTGTGTGACTGTAATATATTTTTTCAAAATGTTGTGTACACATGCTTTTTATTCACCTTCAAATAAGTGATCATTTTGATGCTAATGGCCCAAACAATGCAGTTCCACAACATTGATGGTTATAAATGGCAGACATAAAGACAAAAGTCTAAACACAACGTTAAATGCTCACCTTGTGTTGATTATGTCATCATCAATAAGGAGCTGATAACAGCCAATTTTACCTTTTCTTGGCTTACTCTGCCACAACAATGGTGTTATACAAACACACATTTACAACAGCCAAAGAAAAGCTAAAGTAACAAGAACTGGGACCAAGAGACCAACTAAAGCAAACACTGATCACCACAATGGTGATTTAAAATGAAACAAATAATAACTTCTAAGCCTCATCTAAACAATGTAAGGAAATTACATTTAAAAAATAAACATGAGTTCTAATTTAATGCATCCTAAGAGTGTTTATTTGGTCCAGAAACAGTATAAATTGTCTAAATGTGAACTAGTTTTTAAACTTGTACGAAGGTTCGATGAACGTCTATATCAGACGTGCAGAACAAGTCACAAAAAGACGTCATAAAAACGTTCATTCTGGCTCCTCAGTGGACGTCTTTTCAACGTCCGACTTTTGTGACAAAGACGTTGAAAAGACGTCTTTTGGATATCCTTTTGCTTACTGGGTTCCTTATTATTTAATAATAATAAAAAAGGAAGGTTCCTTATCCAGCTCCCTCTAGTGGGCAACATTAATATCACAGTCTTCATCTTTAGTTGAAAAGGCTGATAGTTTAGAATTTAAAGTTAGCATCATAGGAGTCCAATTCACCCTCAGTGCCACCCTAGTTCTCTAGCATAAGGAGACAGGGACGAAAAAGGTTATTATCGCCAGCAGAATGGTTTCGGTTGGACAAAATCTCGGACTAAATCAACATTTCTTTCTGTTCCTCCTTTGAAAATGTATGTACGGTATACTGTCCTTGTCCAGAAAGGAAATAAAGACATCATCAAAGTAGTCCATGTGACATCAGTGGGTTAGTTAGAATGTTTTGAAGCATCGAAAATACATTTTGGTCCAAAAATAACAAAAACTATAGGCTTTATTCAGCATTGTATGGTCTTCCGGTTCTGTTGTGGATCCGCGTTCAGTGACGCTGCATCATTAATAGCTAATGTAATGCAGGCATCTGAAAAGAATTGAGTCTTTCATTGAGTTGATCAGCGAGTTTTCTGTATAACCGCTAAACAGTCACACAACACCAACCACATTTCCTTCTTAGGAAAGAGAATAAGAGGTTCTTAAGAAACCATTTGAGAACTTCTTGAGTATTTTTTCAAGAATGGCTTATATGAACCTCTTGGAATGTTTCTTAAAATATGTTTTAACATGCTCGTGAATCGTTCTGGTCCTAAGATTATTGTCCCCAGTATACTGTATGTATATGATTGGGCAGTCAGTATTGCGACCTTAACGAGGAGGATAATAATTTGGTCCAAATTCAGCAGAACATCAAGGTTCCTGCAGTGGACAAACGTATATTAAAGGTAGTCTATTAAAAATCATGATTAAATATTTGAAATATCATACTATGGACACTCCTTCACAAAGCTCTTTTTTTATTTTTTAAATAAGAGAGTATCTACTTTTTATGTACTTATTGGAAATATTTAACAAAATTAGGTCTATATAAGGACACTGACAAGTATACAGAAAAGAAAACGTATATGTAGTCAACAAGCAGCTTTGAGGTGGAACTGCTCCCTTATAGGCTATACTTAAAGTTCATTTTATTATGTAAAACAGGGGTTTTTGTTCAAATGCCATTTATGAGATTCTTAGATAATCACTGTGTCATAACCATTTGATTTTTTACTTGAATATATGTTATTACATTTACATAAATGAACTTATACCCTTTTTTTGGATAAGGGCTCAGTGTATCACAATTACTGGGATTCAGAAGGAAATTAATATGGTTTACAGAAAATAATGACAGAGATGAGATGAAATGAACTGAACAACGACACAGCATTTAATAATGCATCATTACACTAGTTACAAAGATGCATGATTTAAATTCTTAAGTTAACATTCTTAAGTGACAGTACTCTTGGAAAAACAAATGTCCACCACTTGCTTCACTTTTAACTCATTAAGAAAGCAAAATATGCGGTGCTTCAAACATGGCAGCAATGAGCTGAAGGACTTCCTCATTACAACAACCTCAGACATTTACGATCTGATCATTGCCAAGAATCTTGCGGTCCAGCTCAAAATGTAGAGGATTATGTGTTCAGAGCGAAGGCACAAGACAAGCTCTTCCAAGCCCAAACAGGGTCCAGGATCACATCGGGGTGAGCCATTTAACACCAGATTTGGGAAAATTCACCAGTTTTTTCCTTCCCTCGGGTCATTGAGGACTTCTGTCGCACTTGAACCACGAATACACACACAAAAATGAACGGATTCGAGGAGTTTTGTGGGTGAAATTGAAAAAAGTAACAAATCCTTCAATTTGACCCCCATGAATGCTTCAGTAGACATAGAAAAACCTAAAAATGCTCAAAATCCAAACTGAAAATTATTTAAAAAAATTACCAAAAAAATATTGTATTATGTCTATGTATTTGAATGCATACTGAAGAAAAAACGGACTTTAGGATCCAGCAGAAACAGCTCATTTGCTCCATATATAGTGCTATAAGGCCATCTAGTGGCAAGAGTCGTGAAATATCATGTTATATTAATTTATTTTTTCCACTAGAGGTCTGTAAAGACACCCAATGTAAGATATTTTGAGCTGAATTAAAATGGTTATGCATGTAAGTGTGAGTTATTTTTAATTTATGTTGAAAGAATGTGAGGAATGTGCTGAAATTACTGTTTATTTATTATGTATTGATCAAATCTAGTAATTTAAAGGTATATAAAATAAAAATTGCTTTAAAAAATAATAACAAAATTAAATAAGCTTTTCTGGACAAAACAAAAAGTATAATTTTAGGACTTTGGGTGATTTTGAACAAAAGAGCGCCTGATGGTGTCAGAAGAAATGAGGATGGTTTATATTAAAGGAGTAAATGATGGAGATCAGCATGAGTAGGTGTATATATATATATATATATATATATATATATATATATATATATGGTAATGTGAGTGCCTTTTTTTGAAGTCTTCTTGCTCACTCAGCCCAGAATCTCTTTGTAATGGTGATTTTGAGAATCAGTGAAAAATGTGAAAAAGCAACATCTTTCCAAACATTCATGAACCTCTTGTCCGGCAAAACACAACATTTAATAACATGTTTTCAGAGGTGTAAAGTCCAGGTTCAGAAAGTAGCCTAAAAGTCCTCCTCACAGTCAGACCGGGAATATTTTATAATGAGCGGTTCATTCATAAATCTGTATTTTAACGCCTCTAAATAGGATATGAAATGCGCTTTGGGATAACATGACAACAAGGAGTCCATGGATGGACCCAAAAATGTTTCAGAAAGTTTGTAGATGAAGTATGCTATCCGTGATGAACTGTAGGCTACATTAATAAATCACAACAATTTCGTGCTATTAATAGCCTACTACAGGCAGCGGAAGGTGTTTTACGCTATTTGCTTCAGCTTTTCAAACGCGAAAGTGCGATAAACACTGATCTCATCAAGGCGATACATTTTCTATTGTTGATCAATCCATAAAGGCTTACGTTGTAGCCTACACGTCACGTACAAAATCGTTTAAACGACATAACATCTCGTTTTTTTTTTTTTTTTTTTTTTGATTTTTATATATTGCAATTCTGACTGTACATTGACTGTTTGTTTGAAGTGCATTAAAAAACAAACAAACAAAAAAAAACACAAAAAAAAAACATTTCGTTATTACGACATAATTGCGTAGAAAAATAATAATATGTAGCCTATGTGCCAGCAGTGCGCCAGCCACGTTGGCTTAACTTGTTAATATTTATTAGGTGATGGTAAAGTTTATGGAGGACCAATAATAAATAAATACATTTATAAATAAATAAATGTAGATTTAAATGCATATATACATAAATAAAAGTGGAAATAAATAAAAGTGGAAATAAATAAATGCATAAATAAATGAAAAAATAAATAAATGTGGGAAAATATATAATTATACATAAATAGGGAAATAAAAGTATAAAGAGCCTTTTTTTTTTTTTACTTTTCTTCGCGTATTTATTTATTTATTCATTTTTTAAAAAAAATTGGTTTGGTCCTCCTTAAAAGTTGCTCGGTAACATCCTTCAATGGTAAAAAAATAAAAAATAAAAAATCCCTCCAATTGTGCAGCTCTGCTCATGAATATAGAGAAGAAAAGCCTTCAGCATAGTAGACTCGTGGATTTGAGCGCGTGCGTGAACAAATGAAACCTCATGAAAACACAGACACAATGGCGGGAGTGAAGATCAAGTTCAATGGTTAATGTTAACGGTTATATGGCCACTCTTTAACCAGCCGTGAATTAAAGTTCACATCGAAGCTTCACAACCCTCGCTGGAGCTTGAAGTGCACATGTGAGTCGACTCGGACACACTTTGATACACTATTTTACATTGTTACTACTGTTATCCGAACACTATGCGTGTTGACTTGATTTGTTGCTGACTAATAGATTATGTGTGCGTGTGTTTTGCACTATGGTTTTACAGGCCAACATGTCCTTAACACGAGTGTTGAAGAGACTGAGTGGATCTGTGCTCTGGAAACAAGGTTTGAAGAGTCTGGGAGGAAGATTACAGCACACTGATGCCCATTCATCTGCATTCAACTATCAGCTGCTGTCTGACTGCCTGGGTGAGAGAGAGAGAGAGAGAGAGAGAGAGAGAGAGAGAGAGAGAGAGAGAGAGAGAGAGAGAGAGAGAGAGAGATATGAGTAGTAGCCTACATTGAGTCTTGCATTTTAAATAACTACATTTTTATACAGTTATTGTCATCAATTTGAAATGTGCAACACTTTACCATAAAATTTCATTTCTTAAAATTAGATATAACTGCATTGAACTCACAATGAAAATACTTAGCGGTAACACTTTACAATAAGCTTCATTAACTAAAATTAGTTAATGTATTAACTAACATGAACCACCTTGAGCAATACATTTGTTGCAGTATTTAATAATCTTTGTTAGTGTTAAAAATCCAGCTGTTCATGTTATTTCACAGTGCATTTACTAATGTTAACAAATACAAAACTTTTTGTATTTTAAAAACGTATTAGTAAATGTTGAAATTAATATTAACTGAGATTAATAAATGCTGAAGAAGTTTTGTTCATTCTTAGTTCATGTTAACTAATGAACCTTATTGTAAAGTGTTACCAACTACGCTCACGTTAATTTCAGCATTCACTAATATTAAAATCAATAGTTGTATCTGTTAATATTGCATAGCTAATAAAGTAATGGTAGCTAAAATGAACCAGCAATGAGCATTTGTATTTTAATTAAACAATGTTTACAAAGATGAATAAAGACTGTAACACATGTTTTGTTAGTGATAGTTAATGCACAGACTAACATTAACTAAAGGGATCTTTTTGCGAAGCGTCAACTCGAAACGTGTGAAACTGCCAAGCATCAAGATCAATAATTTTGTAACTCAACTAAATAATCAGATACAGAAACTATTTCATTATACACTAGAGCTCAAACAAGTTTTTTTTTTTTAATTCATTGACTGATAAAGATATCTTGAGAACAATGGTCACTATAATGTCAGTTCATGTTATACAATTGAATGATAGCAAACAAAAATGTTTGAATGTAATACTTACACAATATTAAAAAAAAATCACTAAAAATGTTGATTAATCTGCCTATCAATACCTTATCCACATTATTCACACTGATATATATGTTGCATCGTTATAGAATGTTATGTTTGCTATCATAATCAGTTGTTAACAAGTGTAATTATTCATATATACTGTATATATAATTCTGCAGAGCTCAACTATGGTGGTCTTGTAATGCACTTCGACTATGTTTGGCTGAGAGATCACTGCCGTTCAGCTTCATGCTACAACTCAAAGACCAACCAGCGTAACCTGGACACGGCCGGCATCGACCTGGACATCCGGCCCTCAAAGAGCCGAGCCGACGAACACCAGCTGTTCCTGACCTGTGAGTGCAGAACGCCGTCTCATCTCACTCAACACAGGGATACTTCGGCACTGTAAAACATAAACCGTAGTTTTTACAGTAAAAAAACGGCAGCTGTGATTGCCAGAACTTTACCGTCAAAAATACGGTAGCAACTTTATTGGTTTTACAGGCTTAACTTAAAATTTACTGTAATAAACCATATTTCATTATCTGATACAAGGTTAATTTAATGACCTATTGAAGTATTAATATCTGTTTTGTATCATTGTGATAAGCCCCTCCCCTCCGCTTCCGGTTCATGGGACCTTATTTAGGAAACAATATGTATGGTAGTCAATGGCGAGAGACAACTTATCTTTTTAGTCCGTCTGAACTGTGCCCTGAATTACACATGTGATGTTTGTCAATTTAAAAGATAATTATGAAAGTCAAGAAAGTCGCAGTTTGTCATGAAACAGAAGAGTAACATTTAGTTTTATGTGAAAATCGCTCAATGAACTACATCTCCCGGGAAGCGAAACAACGAGCGAGATCCGCTGCTGGTGTGTGTGCAGTCTGGTACAAAACACTCAGGCATGACGGCGTAACGTTAGCTTCAGTAAAGTTAGCTTCAGTAAAGTTAGCTTCAGTAAAGTTAGCTTCAGTAAGGTTAGCTTCAGTAAAGTTAGCTTCAGTAAAGTTAGCTTCAGTAAAGTTACCGTAGCTTCAGTAAAGTTAGCTTCAGTAAAGTTAGCTTCAATAAAGTTAGCTTCAGTAAAGTTAGCTTCAGCAAAGTCAGCTTCAGTAAAGTTACCGTAGCTTCAGTAAAGTTACCGTAGCTTCAGTAAAGTTAGCTTCAGTAAAGTTACCGTAGCTTCAGTAAAGTTAGCTTCAGTAAAGTTAGCTTCAGTAAAGTCAGCTTCAGTAAAGTTAGCTTCAGTAAAGTTAGCTTCAGTAAAGTTACCGTAGCTTCAGTAAAGTTAGCTTCAGTAAAGTCAGCTTCAGTAAAGTCAGCTTCAGTAAAATTAGCTTCAGTAAAGTTAGCTTCAGTAAAGTTACCGTAGCTTCAGTAAAGTTAGCTTCAGTAAAGTTAGCTTCAGTAAAGTTACCGTAGCTTCAGTAAATTTAGCTTCAGTAAAGTTAGCTTCAGTAAAGTTAGCATCAGTAAAGCCAGCTTCAGTAAAGTTAGCTTCAGTAAAGTTACCGTAGCTTCAGTAAAGTTAGCTTCAGTAAAGTCAGCTTCATTCATTGAGAGAAAATGTGCGCCTTTGGGGTTTGTAGTCTTTTTAATTACGTATTTTCACAGTCTTATACCTCAACATTTTTACATCAAACTGCGACTTTCTTGACTTTAAAATGTATCTTTTGAATTGACAAACATCATATGTGTAATCAGATCTATCACAGTTATTTACCGTATATAGTAAGGAAACTTTCTGTTAACCAATTAACGTTTTTTCACTGTAGCATTTTTACCGTCTTTTACCGTTAAAATCACGATCATTTTTTACAGTGTGGCATTATTTACTCTCCCTCATGATCTCAAGCTCCAAAAAGAGCTAAAAAAATAAAATGATCGTGATATTAACGGTAAAAGACTGTAAAAATGCTACAGTGAAAAACTGTTAATTGGTTAACAGAAAGTTTCCGTACTATATACACATGAAAAAGAACAAGTCATTCTATAGTTCACATTGAAAATATTTCCACAATTCCCTGCGTGACACTTCACATTTGATGTGTTTTTGTTGAAATAACTGTTTCTTCATAGTTTTCCTTCGTTTTTTTTTCTAATCAGTTACGTACATCAGGGTTTTATGTTACATTTAATGTTGTTGAATTAATGTTTTAAAATGTCATGTGTGTTACCAAGATGGTGTTTAGTGTTTGTGTGAATGACACTGTACAGCTTCTTTATATTACTATTAACTATCTTGAGGAAAAGCTGCTTGTGATGAGCTGTGATTGATCATGTGACTCTCAACACCACTGTGATTGGTTGTTGTCAGTGTATTACAATAGTTCAAGACAGATATTAGTACTTCAACAATATATCAGATAATGAAATATGTTTTTTTTTTACTGTAAAAATTTAAGTTAAGTCTGTAAAACCAAAAATTTTGGTACCGTATTTTTTACGGTAAATTTCTGGCAACCTCAGCCAGAATTTTTTTTTTCGTATTTACGTTTTTTTTTTACCGTAAATTTACGGTGAAAAAAACGGCAGCTGAGGTTGGCAGATTTTTTTTTTTACCGTATTTAATTATTTTTTTTACCGTAAATTTACGGAATTTTTTTACCGTATTTACGTTTTTTTTACCGTAAATTTACGGTAAAAAAACGGCAGCTGAGGTTACCAGAAATTTACCGTAAAAAATACAGTAGCAACATTTTAGGTTTTACAGACTTAACTTAAATTTACAGTAAAAAAACAAAACATATTTCATTATCTGATATATTGTTTTAACATTTGTTTTAACCGTGCAGTATAAGTGTCATGTTTATACGAGAGCTTTGTGTGGGGAAGCTGTTATTCACTGATAATCTTATCCTTGGCCAAATCTCTGATCCGTTCTCGCCAGTTTTGATGTGAAAGATGCCAAGTATATCTTTACTGACAAATATGGATTAGTGAAATGTTTGTTGTTGTTTTCTGGAGCTTGACAGACATGTGAGCTGTTGTTGAAAAGATCAGTTTTTGTTTAACTAACCATTTAATATTGAGATTTTTATCATTGGTTGTTGTTCCACATTTATTTATTCACACTAATTTCCTGGTAAACATCCTGGTTTTCAAAACCAAACCAATTTTTGAATTAAAATGGCACCTTTACATAACGTGCACTGTTTTACGCAGGATTGCTTAATATTGGGATAGGAAGATGAACCAACTTGACCCGTGTCTTCATGTTTCAATCTCCTCAGAGATTGTGGTCTTATTGTGCTTAGATAAGTTTAACACTCTTCCCAAACAGAGATGGATATCTCTTTCCTAAGTAAAGATAAGGCTCTGCAAGAGTCAGAACTTTGACTCTTACGAAACGCAGCAGATCATCTGTGAGATTCACTTTAAAGGGGTCATATAATGGTACATGCACTTTCTCAAGTTGATTGTACTGAAATGTGTGTTGGCAGTGCCTGTACACAACCATCATATAATGATAAAAATCCATCCAGTGTTTTTGTTTTAATCTCCTTATATGTTTTTTCCAGTCTCAAATGGAGCCGTTCATGACCGTGTGACGTCAGAAACACCAGCGATTTCAAACCGTGTTTTTGAGACTGTCTTTGGTTCACTGCAGTTTTAAGCAGAAAATACTCAGCAATGCTGTCGACTTATGAACTTACACATGGTTCGTCTTAAAGCGTATTAAAAACACCACATAGACACATAAACAACATTAAAACTTGATTTTCACCACAGGGGGACTTTTTAAGCTTTTTTTTTTGTTGAGAAAGCAGTCATTTCATAAAAGCCCTTAACGTGAATTCTTCTGTGTACGCTTGTGTATAATTTGTGTTGTAAAGCTGATTAAATAATAATTTTTACAGTTACAGTTCAGGGTTTATAGTGTTGTGTTGTCATGGCGATGAAGTTGTAAAATTGGATATATAACCTTAAATAGGAAAGGTTAGTAAGCAATTTTTTTTTCACAGTCATATTGTTGGCTATAGGGTTGATCACATGGTTTAAAACTTTACACACATGCATGACGAAACTTACTAGTTGCCCATATCAACACTATATAGAGAAAAAATTGCACCAAAATTCATTTTACCAAAGCAAAGTAAATTTTTCATCTCTGTTTTTTTGTGTTTATTTAAAATGAGACTTTATTATTTTAATCTTATATGTGTTATTTAACAGTTGAGAGAGTTATTTATTGCTGATCTAACCTGCAGAAACACTCGCCGGGTTTAAACCCCAGTTGCGCAGGCGGGGCATGTTGTCACACGGCGTTACAATGAGCCCCTATTAGAACTATGATATACGTTTATCAATTCTATTGAGAAACCATGAGAAAAAGGTGAATAAAGAAAGACTGAGAGTCAATGTTCAGAAATGATTAATTATTATTATGTTTTGAACTATGCTGTATAGCTGTGTTTGTTGTCAAACTCAAAAATGTGTTTATTTTTAATTATTAAAAAATTCCATCATTTTATATGAAAAAGCTAATAATTGTATTTTATTGAGAAAATATTTCAGTTTGTCTTGTATATATTTGTTTATTAGATCAGATAACATTTTAATCTGTCATTTGGTCACCTGTGGGGCAATCAAGAAAAAAGTATACACGGTATTAATAAAACAAAACCACATAATTGTACTAGACGTGCGAAATTAATGTGGGAAAAAAATAAATACTCTGAACCCTAAGTAGATTTACACAAACTGAGAAAGTCAGAAAGCGTTTTGTGCCTCGCTCTTCCTTACTACTGAAACTGAGTATTTTAACATTTACAAATAGGTCCTATTGAGTTCTATTGTAAGCGCCCGTCTGTAACCCAGCCTTTTGCTTTTTAAATGAAAAATAGGGGCAAGTGGAAATGTTTTTCTGTAGTAATCAACATTATGCCACTGAATTGCGAATATTCCTTTAACGGTTCAGATATCCTGATGTGCACGTCACTGCACTAGTAGCGTTCTCCACTGGTAAACACTGATGAAGTCTGGACTCATATGTTATCTTCTAATGGAACTTGATAACAATCTGATTTCTGATAACGCGTCCTGAATCATAATCACACACTGTTCGTTCGTTGGCCAGAGGAGAACTGAGCGACTGAGTCTGGCTTCTCACCAGGGTTTTCTCTCCATTCTGTCACTGATGGAGTTTGGTTTTTCCGCCTTTTTTCGCCATTGGCTTTTGTCGTGGTTAGTTGGCGCATTGGCGCACTTTTGTCGTGGTTAGTTGGCGCATTGGCGCACTTTTGTCGTGGTTAGTTGGCGCATTGGCGCACTTTTGTCGTGGTTAGTTGGCGCATTGGCGCACTTTTGTCGTGGTTAGTTGGCGCATTGGCGCACTTTTGTCGTGGTTAGTTGGCGCATTGGCGCACTTTTGTCGTGGTTAGTTGGCGCATTGGCGCACTTTTGTCGTGGTTAGTTGGCGCATTGGCGCACTTTTGTCGTGGTAAGTTGCCGCATTGGCGCACTTTTGTCGTGGTTAGTTGGCGCATTGGCGCACTTTTGTCGTGGTAAGTTGCCGCATTGGCGCACTTTTGTCGTGGTTAGTTGCCGCATTGGCGCACTTTTGTCGTGGTTAGTTGGCGCATTGGCGGCGCACTTTTGTCGTGGTTAGTTGGCGCATTGGCACACTTTTGTCGTGGTTAGTTGGCGCATTGGCGCACTTTTGTCGTGGTTAGTTGGCGCATTGGCGCACTTTTGTCGTGGTTAGTTGCCGCATTGGCGCACTTTTGTCGTGGTTAGTTGGCGCATTGGCGCAGTGGGGTTTGGGCCTCTCAGCTCATTTGAAGGCCAGGATTCTTCGGCTCCTGGGAATCTGTTCCAAATTGGTGGGACACTCAGTG